>VZUI01034647.1:0-12106 GCA_013401135.1 Cettia cetti | reverse complement strand
GGAAGGAAGGAAGGAAGGAAGGAAGGAAGGAAGGAAGGAAGGAAGGAAGGAAGGAAGGAAGGAAGGAAAGGAAGGAAGGAATTTTCCCTTGGAAGGGCCCTCTCCCACACCCACTGGGTATCTTCCACTCTTTGATCTACAGGTATGCTATGAGGTCACCTGAAATTCAGCTCTTGCTGAGCCTTGCCAAGAATGAGGTCTTAAAAAAAACTCAACAAAACCAAAACCAAACCAAACAAACAGCAAAACACCCCCACACCAAGAACTGCCAGAGCCTGAGGTGACAGAGGTGCAGCAGCAGCAGGGAAGAATCTGCCCTGACTGCAGGTATGTAATAACCATGAAAACATGGCATCAATTTCCATCAGTCTACACAGGATTATACAGAATTATTCTCCATGAAATCCACTCTTAAGTGCAAGTGGTGTTGAGTTTGAGGCAGGAATTACAAGAAGCAGTTTCTTATCTTTTCCCTGCTGCTGCCACCACAGCTCCCTGCACATCTCACCAAGCCCTAAAATTTGATTTCCATGTGTTTGACCAGTTGAAAAGGCAAACGGCTGAAATCTACTTAAAGTTAGAAATACAGGGAGGAAGAAGCAGGGCCCCAAATTACCTGCACTTTGCAAATTCATGTGCTAATTTAAATTGGGGGGAAAAAAAGCCATAAACTTATTCTCCTGAGTTCCACTGGGAACAAGGTTGGGCTGCAGGTAAAACTTAATTACCACATGGCTTTAAACAGCTATTGCTTGAAGGGTTGGTGCCAGAATCACAGTCAGTTCCTATTTTATAATACAAAAAAAAAAAAAGAGAAAAAACCCCATCAGCTTCCAAAAAACCCCCAATAGCACAACCCCCACTAAACCCCCCACACAAAGGACTAATGAATGTCTGCAAAGTGCATGCATTTAATAGCAAAAGGCTTTTATTGTACACATTTACTATAATTTACTCTGTGTCATTACTTGAATGTTGCCATTGTCGCTGTTTTACTGTGGCCTTGGCTTTTCTAATTTAAATACCTTTGTTGGAATTTAATTCGCTGGGGAAAAGCAGAATATTTGCAACATACACGGTACTCTGATCAAACTGATAGAGGAGCCAAAGCTTTCCAAGCTCCAATCACATTCAGCATTTTTGTGGTTTTGTTTTAAGCGTAGAAACATAACGAAATAATTCCATACCATAAAGCTTGATGGAAGTGGCAATTAAAAAGGAATTGATCTGATACATCCTGCTCTCCACATTACCACGCTCTGTAAAATGTAAATCACCATCTCCAGCACTAAAGCTTTCCTTTCCCATCCTGATTAGGCAAATATTGAAAACAATAATCATTTTTCACTAAAGCGAGCCTTTAATACGGAGCAGGAAGGGAACACTCTGGATATTCCATTTTCCACAGCAGACTGGCTCCCACATTAGTGGCTAGCAGCAGATTCCGTGTCTCTCCATCATGCTGTCTTTCACTCAAACCCTACATTTGTTGGAGCAGATGGAAAGTTAGTTTAAATTAATTGAAAGCATGCTGTGCACAGCTTGTGGCACCAAGAACACACAAAGAAGAAAGGAAGATGCATCAATTTCCTTTCTAAGATACCTATAACTGTGAGGAGAGATCTCTTAAGAAATCTTCAAGATATTATGATGCCTTTTTTTTCCTTTTTTTTCTTTTTTTTTTTTTCCTAAGCAAGCTATACTGATTTTTACAAGAGGAGGATGCAGCAAAATTGGCCATGTGAAAAATCTTCCTGGGGCAATTCATGGTACACTGACAGAAACCTGGTACTGGCTGGGTTGCCTACAGTTCTTGGAAACATTGGCAAGTCTGAAGGTTAATTACCTCTTCATCTGTTTTTGTTAATGCTGCCTTCTTGTATTTGGGTCCTCAGCTCTTCCTGTGAAACTGAGATGGCCAAACTCCTCTGTGATCAGCTGGTGGCCATTCCTCAGCACCCTCACAGCTCCACACCCACCACAGAATCAATCATTATTTCATTTTTACAGCTCTCTGGCTGAGCAATGATACAAAGGTTTATCCATGTATTAATTTAGCTCCTTTTCTTTCAACAAAAGTGTTTGTGCCACAGCAGTACAAAATGAGAGTGTGAGGTGGGTGGAATCTGTTTGGTTTGTGTGCTCTGCTAAAAACCTGCTTTGGAGGAGGCAGGGAAAAATGTTGGGATTTGCATCCCTGTGGCCCAGAGCAAGGTGAGACCCCCTGGCCCGAGCAGGAGCTGCTGCATCCTGTACAGCAGCTGCAAGTGCAGAAATCAATAAGGAGAAGCAGGATCCGAGGTACCCAGAGGGGGAAGAGCAGGCAGGGAGCCAGGAGCATGCAGCTCCTCAAGCCCTGAGGATTCGAGAGGGAGCAGGTGCAGGTGAGCTCTACAAGCAATGGAAAGGAAACAGCCCCGTGTCCCAGCAGGAGTGGAAACTGGAACTTGCTGCTGCACTGAAATTTGTGCACTGAGACAGGCCCAAGGAACAAAAATGGTGAGAGAGCTGCCATTGCAATCCCTCTTGCTGAGTTTTCTGTCTCAATCGCTGCTCTGTTCCAGTTTGCCCTCAGATAAAAGCTGACTTCTGAGGTTTCGCTCCCTCTTGCTCACCTCGGTGCCTCCTCCTTGCACAGCTCCTCTCTTTGCTGTCTCCACACGAGACTTTGCTTTTCTTCTCTAAAAAGGTCAAAAGGTAAGGAGAAGGTGGGAAAACATTTTTTACATTTGCTCTTTCAGTCTTGAACTCCTCCAAGGCTGACGGGGAACAAAACTAAAACAATACTTCCTGGGTTTAGAACAGCCACAATCCCTCTGCAAAAACTCAAAGGAAAAAAAACACAGCCCACATTTTTTCCCCAAATTAGTAAGGTTATTTGGCACTGAGGCATTTACACCCTCCCCACTCTGAGTGCAAGTTTTGAGCCTGTGCTGTTGGGGCCTTATTTCTCCTGATCACTGATGTATCTTATCACCTCTACTCCTGGCAAACCAAACACAGCTGCAGCAATTGCACTTGAAGAAGATAAAATAATGAAAACCTTCCCAGTCCTGCCTGTCTGACCTCATCTTGCATCTTTCCAGAGATTCAGACCTTGCAGCTGAGCCTATCTTCCTTTTTTTGAGATCTGATGACATCACTTGTGTTTACTTGTCTTAAACATCCCCAAAATTCAATTATACTCTCATAAGATTTGACAAAATTCTTGCAGCCTGGTTTCTTTGGGGTTTTTTTTCCCACAGCTATCTTGATATCTCCTTGCTTTTCCCAAGTCTTTCATTTCAATCCTTTCCTTACTATTTTTATGCACTTTCAGCTTTGTCCTCTAAACCCTGGTGCCTGCAGAACTTTCACTTTATTTTTACATTGTACAGATCTTTTATGGGCACCCAAGCCAGCATTTTCTTCTGTTCTTCAACCTGTATCACAAGTCTTTCCTTTTCTCACTTAATTCCCAGCAAAATCCTGCTCCTTCCTGCATGCCAAACTCCTTGACTCATAAAAAAGATGCAGCAGCAGAACAAAAGGGAAAATTTGGCTCAGAGTTCAAAACTTCTCTCGAGCACATGACAGGTGTGTTAGCTCACATCAAGGAAGCTCTCTGGAAATTCAGAGGGTTGTACAGGTAATCACTGTTTGATCAATAATTTACAACACCAACAGGACAGAAATGAAAATTGGGGAATGACAACGTCCAAGCAGCTGTGGACCTGTCAAAAATGGTAATTTTCTACCCTTTTTCCTGTGCTTGGGCACTGCTTAACCCCACGCTGAGCTGCCTTTCTAGAACACAGCCCCTACAACTCTCAGGAATAATTAGATAATCAGAAAGGAACAAGGAATGCGTGAGAATTAACTTCCCACCTCCCAGTGTCACTTGAAGATTAATTTACCCAAAAACTAATTACCTGACATACCACAAGCACAGAAGCCCCAGTGAAATGAATGAAAAAAACAAAGGAAAAGAAACCTCAGAACTTAACCAGAATTTTCCATCTCTGTGCCTACCCACAAGAAATCTCAGTTCTTCTGGGAAAAGCCACCAGATGAAACCCCCAAAGCCTGTTTTTATTGAGGAGCAAATGGAACCATGAGGCAGTAGGGATGAAATCCCTCAACCCCTTCCCTGCCACCTGCCAGGAAAGGAAATGTCACCATGAGGAACTTCTTTCTGAAGATGAAAGTATCACCTGCACTCAAGATTATGGGGTTTGGCACGTGGAGCCCTTTCACTGAGTTTGTCACTTAATGCCAGACTTGGACTTCCCAGAACAGGGCTCTGGGGTGAACAGAAGCTCCTCAGGTATCTCCCAAAGGTGATGCCTCAAGTTTTCTCTTTGCTGTATTCCAGGTTCTGTGCTGCCCAGGGTGCAGCTCTGAGCTCACAGGCAGGGTCCCTCAGCTCTGCACACAGCAGGGACACAAAACAAATCCTTCTCCTGCTGCACACCAAGGACAACTTTCAGCCCAAAGCACAACCAAGGGTGGCTGCAGGGAGGAACAAGAAGGATGGGACCTGACAGCCTGGAGCTGGGACTGGACAATTCAACCCCAATGTGCAAATGGACCCAAACTGATCAAAGGGTGAGACCTGGTGACCCCTTGTCCATTCTGTGATCATTTTGGGTCCATTTTGTGACCATTTTGTGACCATTTTGTGTCCATTTTGTGTCCACCTTGGGTGCAGCCCTGGCCAGGCCCTGTCCTGCCCAAGGTGTATCCTAAAGGCCTTTCAATAAATCTCTGCTTTATTCTCCAGTTCTGCCCAGTCTCTGCTCCAGCTCAGCCTTCCAAGGCCTCCAAGGGTTTCCTCATTCCTCTGCCAGGCTGGCCCCAAAGCTCATCCCAGCTCACAGAGTAACCCCGGGGGCTCTGCAGTGACAGCACTTTGGACAGGCCACACTGATGGCTCCCACAAGGAAAATTCTGCCCCACATTTCTCTTTATGACATCTCTGCACAGTTCTGATGGGGAAACCTCTTCTCTCTGTCGTTAAGCATTTATGGATGTTTATAAACGTATATTTTTCGAAAGGAAACAGCTTTGGTATGTGTTTACTTCCTAAAAAAACTTCAAGACAATGTTCTCTGTTCCTTCTCTCTGCCTTTGAAACTGGAGATGCCCAGCAAAAGAATCCCCACCTGCTCCAAAGCCTTGGTTTGTGTCTCAGCACCAACATCAGCAGCAGATGAGTCCCCATTTCCTCAGAACTTGTCACCACTTTGCTCGTGGAGGGCTCCAGACCTGGGAACTGTTATCTTAACTTCATCCATCTCTGCTTGTGAGGCAGACACTGCTTTTGCTCCTCTCCACGTAATATGATGCAACTGTTAATTACATTTTAAACCCCAGCCATGTTTCTTTGGATCCTCCTGCAGAAGCAGTATTTTCTGCATGCTAATTCCAGTTGCTTTATGGGATAGTTGTTATGCATGACTGATTAATAGGCCCCAAGCTATACTCAACCTGCTACCCACAGTAAATTGTTCTTGCTGTTGCTGCTGTCATTTCCTTTAAAATATCAAGCTGTTTTATAATTAAAGAGTCCCTTGCAGGTCTTGTTCCAATAAACAATCATTCCTTCCGCCGTGTGAAGTCCTCGTGCTAATAAACAATTAAGCAGCACATATTATTCCTCTTGTCTCAAGAATCAACCTTTTGTGGAGGACCCACTGAGGCAAAACACGAGATGTGATGCCAGCTCCATGCTCAAAAACGAAATTTCAGCCCGTGCTGTGTAGCTCAGGACTAGATCTGCTCTTAATCTGCACGTGGTGTGAGTTACAGAAGATTAATTGCTCACAGGAGTGTTCAGACTCTTTCATATGTCACCCAGAAGATGGCTGAAGAGTTACTTATCTCCAGCAGCTCCATCCTTAATTACCTTGCTCGCTGATAATTCCAAATTTGGGATTCAACGCACAGTGAAAATCTCCTGTATTAATTAGAGATTGTAACTTTGTTATACAATGTGTTTTCTATGATAAACGGCTTTTCCTTGAGCACTGGATGTTTTGTGGAAAAGGCAACAACTTTAAAAGTTTTGCAATGTTATCAGAAAGTTTTTTTTCCCCAGAATTTTAACATTGCAGAATGCAGTACAGGGATGCTGGGGCTTATGCGTGAGTGTATATTTATTTTATCAGTCACTCATAACATTGACCATAATTTCATTATTCTGGACAAAATAAAATGGGTAATTAATACAAGCTTTTTAATTTTTAATGCAATTTAATAAAAGCGTTCCTTTAAAGTGATAAAAGATAACAAAAATTTGCGCAAAATTAGGAAATCAGATCAATTTGTGGTCTTACACCATCACCTGTAAAACATGTTTTTAATCACAGTTTTAATGAGTTACAAGTTGGCAGCAAGTTTAAATTTCTAAATATTTGATCATAACAGCTCTTTGCTCTGGGTGTGTTTGTGCACCAGCATGTCTTATTTTTCTTTTCAGACCCTGCTTCCAGTACAATTTTAGATAGATTCCTCAGCTGATAGAGGATGTCATCATTTTTCTGAAACACTGGAGGTACAGCAATCTGTGTTAGAGATGAATTTGCCCCAAAGACATCCGTTTTTCACATTTAGGAGCTTTCTCTAAGAAAAAATAGATCAGGCACTGCAATCCCCACATCAGTATTTTTTCAAATTACTCGGGATGCTCACCTGCCTTCACCTCTAAATGCCACACAGCCCCTATTTCCCACTGGTGAGCACACTCTGCTGATGGAATTCCTCGTTAGAAAATTCTGCCCTTGCTCCATTTTCCCTTTTCTACATTAAGTAATCTACAAATCTGTGGCCCACAACACTATAAACACACACATGACAAATTGCTGAGCTCCAGGGGCCTTTGCTGCCCAGAAGCAGCAAAGAAATTAAGAAATAGAACTCTGCTTAATATACCCAGCGTTAAAAATATCCTTCAAGGACCACGTGTGAACTCTTCATCACCTGAAAAAATTATTTTTCTTGTTTCATTCCTCTCCACAGTCATTTTTCCAGTGACTGTGGGCATTCCAGGTGCCCAGCACCCTTCAGTTTGGTGTGTTCAGACAGGGCTGTGCTGGTTTTAAACTGCCCACTGCACCCCAGGGCTGCCTTGCAGGAATCCCTGTGGAGCATCCTCCTTCCTCCCGCTGGGATCCACAGCCTCGGGAGCGCTGCCACCCCTGCCTCGAGCCCGAACAGAGCAAAAGCGTTCTCACAAACAGCCTGAGGGCTTCCTGAAACCTCTTTGAGAAGAGAATCCCGGCAGTGGTGGGAATTCACCTGCCCAGAGCGCAGGGCATTGCTGAGTGACACAGGTGCAGCCCTGGAACAGGGCACCCCACCTCTTGCTCCTCCTCCCTCTGCTCCAAATTTTGGTTGCTTTATTCCCCCCTCATTTCCACCCCTTTGCACAGATATGGCAATAAATTTGCTCCTCATTTCCTCAAAATCTTGCCACTTTTCTGGCATTTTATGTTAGAGATTCCTTTCTGTTGCTAGTAGAGCAGCTTTTCCATAAAGTCCCTAATGTTCCAGCCAGCTCCTGAAAGCACATGCAGGGCTTTGATAAACCCAGCTCTGATCAGCTGGTGCATATTTCAGCAGCTGCTGAACACATCCAATAGGATAAAGGAGTTTTGTTTCTTCCCTCCCCGGAGCTGCATGACAACATTCCTGCTCTCAGTGCCTTCAGTGGCACCCAGCTCTCACTGCGTGCCTGGGTGATGGCATTCATCTTTTTTTCTTTTTTTGATCCAGATCACATTGCAATTTTTATCCATTTTCTGTCTCCACCCAGGAGACTTTACAGCACTTCTCTCAAGGGTAAGAGTTCCTCCAGCTACATGAAAATCTTTGGCACTACCCCATTATTCAATGCCAGACCTCGTTCTTCAGGAATTTTTGTCTTTGTGATCATAAACTTTTCATCCATGTCTGTGCCCACGGTGTGAGATTCTGTCATTAACCCTTTCCCTTCCCCTTCCTGACTCTCAGGATGATTTCCTGCCTCATTTTTGGCCAGAGGGATTTGGCAGAATGTCCCAAGCAGGGCACCCGGGGCAGCACCATGGCTCACGTTCAGCAAGGAGGGGCAGAGTCAACAATAAAGGACAGGTGACAGAAGCACACAGAGAAAGGGCAGGAATTCTGAATGGACAGCTCTCTCTGGGAGCCGGGAAGGAGAAGGAACCCAGGGAAACCTTGGCAGAGCTCCCAGCCCTGGGGAAGGGGCATCCCTGAGCAGGCAGAGCACAGCACGGCTCAGACACCCCTGGCTCAGCCTCAGCCCCCTGCCTGACCCTCCCACCTCTGCATTTCCCACCCTACACCCCTGGCTCAGCCTCAGCCCCCTGCCTGACCTTCCCACCTCTGCATTTCCCACTCACAGCCCTGCTCGGCCTGGAAAGGAGCACAAACCCGGCACAAACCCCTCGGGAAGCTGCTGAGGCTCCACTTCTGTGCCTGTGCCCTGCTCCCAGCTCTGCCTGGTGCCTTCCCCTGGAAAACTCAATTCCAAACACACGGGGATTCTTGCACAACACTTCCCCTGCCCGAGCCCACCTCAGGTCAGCCACCCTCCCAAAAACCCACCCTGACCACTCCTGATTTTGGATTGTACTTTTTCAGATTTAGAGATGGGGCAACTGAGAGGCATTTAAAAAACTTTTATTCTACTCTTAGTTTCATGTGAAGGGGGAGACAGTACAGATGTTACAATTTATGCTATCACAATCAGAAGCCAAACTCTTTTTTTAATTATAATACATTATAAGCGTTTTTTGGCCTATCAGCTTTTGCTACACAATGCTGTTAATGCTTTAAAGCCAATCATCTAAAATTGCTTTTTGGTGGTCTTACTACAATGCATCTTTCATAGTTTTATTTCTCTAAAGCATCTGGTCTATTTGCAAGGCCATCATTTGAAACTTGTTTCTACTTCTATTTCTCTCTTAATAATGTTTGTCTTATTTCATGGCATTTCTAAGCCAGCATTTTTTATCCTTAAGTTTGCATACAAATGCATACTGTGTGAGCTTTCTATCAAGCTTTAAAAATTCTCTACAAATCCATTCATAAAAACAAACCCATTCAAACAAAAATCAGTAGGAGTCCACAAATGAGGGAATGAGTTGATTTTTTACCATTAATCTCCTCTTTTAAAATCCATCTGAAAATGGATTTTTTATTTTAGTGGATGTTTTTGGCATACAACATATTCCCTGTAGCTCATAGTGAAAAAGTACCCTTCAAACGCTAAATGCAGTGTACTGTAAGTGAAAAGGAGTGAGGAAAAGGCTTTGGAATTCTTAACTAATATTGGAGAACAAAAAAAACCTGCTATATTTTAGAAGAATGAGTCCATCTACTGCACAACCATGAAACATCAACTATTTACTTTGCCTTGTCAAGAAAATGAGTCACCAAACTGAAAAATAAAAACCAAACCAAAATCCCTCCAAATGAGCAGTTTGGTGTTCTTAGTGTAAGAACTAGCAGAATTTCAATCTCTAGAATTTCTAGAACTGTTTGGGTTACAAATACAGCAGCTACAGAACAATTTTCCTTTGAAGCACAGAGAGCCAAATGAGTTATCACAGGCAGGAAAATTCAGAGATGAGGACTTCAACCCCTGGTTTTGGTCTCTGGGCTGACACTGAGCAGAAATCTTCCAAGCAGGATATTAGAGGAGGTTTGTAATAACATCCTGCCAGGGAAGGGTTGGAGCAGCTGTCCAGTGCTGAACTCTCACAAATTTTTCTTTCAGGGACCAAAGGACAGTCCAGGATCTCTGGGATCTCAAATGCCATGAGCTACAGCCAGGATTTCAAGTCAAAACAATTTCAACCTAGACTGGAGGCTTAGAACTATCACTGGCAGCCATCAATTCTGCTAAGGGAGGATGTATATATACATATCTATTTGTTTATATAATACACATATTTACTGGCATATGCACGATGCTTTGATGGTCTGGCAGAGGGAAATCCCAATGGCAGTATTTCTTAGCAACCTAATGCTGTAAATCTTCCTTTTGCTGTTCAAGACAAAAAAGGAAAAAAAAAAGGGGAGAAACAGCAAGATCTTAAGCTAAAAATTACCTAAAAGTGATTTAAATCAAGAGATCCACTTCTTGCTATTCTGTGACACTTCAGGTCTTTTGTTTTTCTTTCTTTTCTTACCCTTCCCTTTTATTTTTCACCTTTGTTCTCAATTTCTTTGTTCTCTTTAATTATGATCCTGCTAAGCCCGAACATCTCTCTCTCTTCTGCTCCAGTCATTCCTTGCATACCAAGTAGGAGAAGAGATGGAGGGGTTTCTCCTGCCTGCTCTCACTTGCTGATATCAGGGAAGTGCAGGATCCAGCAGCAGCCAGGCAGGCAGAGCTGGGAGCCGGGAGGGGATGATCAGCTCAGCCTGGCTCTCAAAGCACAGGGGAGGTCCCAGGAGAATGAGAAGGGCAAATATCACACCCAGCTCCACAAAGGGGCTGAAAAGGAAGATACAGACAGCTGCAGAGGAGCTAATTTAACTTCAGTGTCCAGAAAATTCTAGAGTAAAATATTAGAGAATTAGTGCCTCAGCGCCAGGGGAATAAATAGCTGACAAGAAATGGTGATCTTCTTCAGGAATCCATCATGTCAAAATTGTCTTTCCATCTCTGGCAAGGTAACTTGAGCAGGGAGATACCATCCCTTTTAAATTCAGCAGGTCTAAGTGAGATTAATAATTCCTGTTCAGCAGCAAATTCCTGAAGGATTTATGCTGCAGAAGCTGCTTGATGTGCAGCAGGACACAGCACTGTGTGACAGCCAGGTGCCCACAAGCAGAGCTCCTCAGGGAACCCCAGAATGGTTGGGGTTGAAGGGACCTTAAAGCCCATCCAGTGCCACCCCTGCTATGGCCAGGGACACCTCCCACATCCCAGGGTGCTCCAAGCCCTGTCCAGCCTGGCCTTGGACACTGCCGGGGTTTGTCTGGGCATAAACTGTAAAAATGATGCAAAATCAGCAGGTCAATAAATGCTTCTGGTAACAAAAAAGGGTTATCCGCTGGACTAATAAAATTAGAGAAATACTCCAAAGTTTATCAAAGTTGTTAAAAGGAAAAACATTGATAGCTTCATTTTGGAAGGAAAATTCAGACAGGTAAACACAGCAGGAGCAGAAGTTGAGTCGGACAGGAGAAATTCTGGAAAGGAAAACAGAAGGGGCCACAAAAAAAAATCATATTGTGGTGTAATTTACAGTCCTCAGGTCAAAGCTCTGTCAGGATCACAACTTTTAATTATGTATCATTTACTGATGAAAAAGTAATGAGTAGCTCCCAGCATACAATCAAAGATGAACAGCAATTTTGAGAATCTGGAGTTTAGGACTTTTCTACAGGAGCAGCACTGGGAATTTGCCACCTTATCCCTCAGTTGCTCATTCAATAAATGTTTCATTTATTGAATGAAACATTCTCTTGTAATCTCAGGAAAAAACGGTTTTCCTTTCTGCAAGAACTGAAAAGTCTGTGAGAGAGGCTTTGGGGAAATTGATTCAAAATTAACAAATAGATTAATGGGTTTGCTTTTTAGGTGTACCACGTTGAATATTATGCCATAATACCATTTCAGTACTCTATCCAAAGGTTTCTGGAGTTCTTTTATTAGATTATAAATCACTTGAGGCAGGACCCAGCTCATGATCCTTTGTCACTCTGTCAATCCCTGTCCACTGGCACGTTAAGCTGCTGCTCCAGTACAAACAATAATAATTTGTCTGCCAAAAAGCTCTCAGCTCCATTAAAGAGAAGAGCTGATCCAACACAGCCCTGTTGGATCCCAACGAGGCAGTTTTGTAATCACCTCCCTCCCCTAAATCTTCCAGGTTAAGCTCAGTACTGCTGTATTTAATTCCCAGCACAGAGGGAGAAACTAAACCCCAAAATATTGCTGCCACTGTGTCTTGGGCTGCAATGCAGGATGTAACCAGCAGTATGGGTTCTATTCCCAGCTGTTCCAGCAGCTGGGGCAGGTTCTTTCTCCCTTCCAGGACCCATCCTCCCTGCAGGGGATATCTGCTGTCCATGGCAGCTGTTCCAGCAGCTGGGGCAGGTTCTTTCT
>VZUI01034643.1:0-46150 GCA_013401135.1 Cettia cetti | reverse complement strand
ATATTCCTAGTAAAGAACTGCTATTTCTATTCCCAAATCTTTGCCTGAAAGCCCTTAATTGCAAAATTATAGTAATTTGGAGGGAAGGGGGTTACGTTCTCCATTCCAGGGAAAACTCCAGTTTTTCCCTGGCAGATACCTGTCTCTAAACCAAGAAAACTAGTATGATTATAATATAAACTGAAGTTGAAGTGAATGTTGGTATGCAGTATTACAAAGCAAGAGTTCATGCTGGATTAGAATTTTGGACTTCAGGTTGGGGATAGACATATTTTTTGAATGATTAAAAATTCAGAATCTTTTATCTGTCTTTCTTCACTATTTGGCTCTATAATCTGTTTTACTGTAGCTTAGACTTAACACTGATACAAAAGTGATGATCACAGATACTGTGAATTTTTCTAAATTACTTCTCTGTATATCATATTTCTGTATAATCTGATGTATAACTGTTAAATTAGCCCTATAGAAGTCTAGGTTGTTGGTAGGGGTATCACATGATCATCCTGAAATCAAGGAGGAAAAGATTATTGAAATATATGTAACAGCTAGACCAGTAAATCAGGTCTAGTCTGGTTTATACCATGTTCAAGGTAACCACGGAATGCTATAGGCTCTATGTATTTCAGAGCAGTTCCAGTGGAGAGAAGATGCTGAGCTTAGAACAGGATACAAATCTCAGGCAACTATACTGAGTTTAGTGGATGTGCATTCACAGCTACAGGTCTGAGAGACAATTTGTGTCTCATGATGTTTCTAACAATAGGTGCAGGGCACAGAATGTTAAAACAGCCTCTGTCTCTTTTATCTTTTATTTCATGCAATACTGGGTAGGACTGAGAGCATGCACTCCAATTTACTTTCTCCATAGGGTCTGGGGGGTTACTCTTAAGCCACTTGCATGGCCACTCTTTAGTGGGTTAACCTTCATGCTCTGTTTAAAGTTCACTTTGGGTCTGAGTCAATAGCAAAGGAATATAAGTTCACTTTGGGTCTGAGTCAATAGGAGAAGAATTTTTAGAGAGCTAGAATTAGAGAATGTGTTCAATGATAGTCTAAATTCATATGAAGTATATAGGGGGTATTTTTGACTTTAAATTCTGCCCAAATCTCATCTTGTGCTAAACATATTTAAATTATGTATTGATTGTCATCTGCTTGATATTTTGAAAATATTTAACCTTTTTTTTTTCCTAAATTGAATCAGAACCAAATTACATGGGGGTTTTGAAAAACATTAAAATTGGGGGAAAGTTGAATCTGAAATTAATGTGCTACTTTATATTATTTTCCTCTCTTTTTTGTGTCTCTGCCTGCATTAGAACGAATTCTGTGTCTTATTCAATTAATATCCTCATGACAGCACTCAGAAGTGAAAAGAGTTAAAAACTCACAGGGGAGCTCTAATGGTAATGTGTCCTGAGAGATATTCATTTGGCCCCAGCTGTCCATTTTATTCTAAGTGCTAAATGCTTTAATATACATAGACTATCATTTACATAGCAAGTAGCTATGCAAAATGAATTATTTATTTTGTGACAAATACCTAATACCCAATGTACTGTCAAATACAAAGAACTTCCTTATTTGACCCCGTGTGTAAATTTGCATTATGGAATTCATTATCTTAGCGCATAAGTCACATTGAAGTTATGTGCAGATATCTGTTAGTGGAGCTGGAGATTATTGCAGCTTTGATTTAATGGCACTGTTTTCTGTTATGCCATACTTGTAAGCACTTGTCAGCAAGAAACCTGATTTTTCAGCTTTGTGCCACAGAAGCTGCTCATATATGTGGCAGTTGTACTTCTAATGTAAAAACAAAAAGCAGGTGAAGTAGAAAAACAAACACAAATTACGATGAAAATATGAAAATCAGTAATATATATGTGAGAGAAATTTCCCCAAGATTTCTTATGCCTGAATGAAGACAAATCAGGACTTAAGTCTTCCAAAATCAAGACAATAAAATTTGGTCTGCTCTCCTCAGGGAGTATGTGACCTGATCTTATGCAGCCAGCTTCATGTTTACATTCCAAAAACATTAAAGAAGTCAGATTGAGTAAGAAATTGTGTCATATCTGATTTGTTATTTTTGTACTGCATACCACTCTCTTAATTCTCACATTAAGCTTTGATTCTCTTTCATTGGAATCCAAATCTCTCAGTCACTGTTTATTCTAACCATTCAGTTACCCATATTGCTCTAATGGTCATAGAATGTCACAGAGCAGACTTATCTGAGCAAATATTGTACTGCTCAGCTTAGTAACTCTATGCCAAATTTGATTTTTGTTATCATGTCCTTGTGACAGTTATCAGGATAGTCATCAGTGTTTGGCGTAGTTGAGATAAAAGAAAGTTTGAGTTCAGAAACATCTTTCTGAAATTGCATGGGTATACTTCAAAAGATTCTCACAAAATTGAGATGTTTATTTACATAATCTGTAACCATAAAACAGGTTTTATAAAAAGGTTAAAGAATTCACAGAATGAGTCCATCTTACACTCTTTTGTATGCTTAGCCTTTTTTTGGTTTTGACATTTGACATAACTTGTGGAGAGAAAGAGTAAATAAAATATTTCTAAAACTTGAAAGAGATTTTGCCTGGGATGAAGTCAAAACAGGAAGGCCAGGTTAATTTTTATTGAATCAGTCCTGTTTCCCATCTTTTACTGAGATACAATTTCTGAAGCTGGTGTCTTCAAGGCTGGCTCATTTTAGCTGTTCTACAGAGAAAGAGTTGAGAGTACCCACGAATTTTCATTCTGTAGGTTAGAAGGTTGGTACAGTCACAGACTGAACTCAGCCAGAAGGAGTTTATGTCTGCTAAGTGAACTGAAAATTAGTGTTGACCCTGAAAAAGCTCTTCTATAGCTAAAGAATTTGTTTAGCTGCACTTTGGCACTTCTTGGATCATGGAAGCCTTTGAAACACAATAGGCCAATTACAGACCTGGTGTGAATGGGCATAATGCCACTGAAACCAGCAGACTTGTGGCCACTCACACCAGGTTTAAATTTGGCATGTTGCCTTTGTGAATGGCAAAACAATGTTTTCAAGAAATTTCCTGGCAGAAGCTATGCTGCATGGAAAATGCATTCATTTAATATGTTTACTTGCATAACAGATCTGAGTTTTGGCAGAGTTTATTATCCATTATGAAAGCTCATTCCCTTCCCAGCCAGCAATGAGTCACACATCAGAAAGGATAGGCAGACACATTCAAGAATCAAGAGACCTTCTTCTGTTTTTTTTTTTTTCCTTTTCCTCCTTTTTTTTTTTTTTTTTTTTTTTTTTGCAATCTTCCTCTTACTTCTTTCCCCACAATGAAACAATGATGAGCCAAAACCTTCAAAAATAAAAGTTCAGGAACAGCTAAATATGAGGTCCTATTCAGACATCTGCCTGGATTTCAGTAGTACCATATTCTCTTGGGCTTTCCAGCTCATGCCATCTTTGATTCTGAAACTCTCTGAAAGAAATTATTGTGACCTCAACTTTTAATAAGGTAGAGATCTAAATATGGATTTATGTGCTTAAGTTTAGGCTTTTATTTTCAAAACTCCTGCAGTAGATTATCAGACTCATCACTCAACTGTAATCTTGCAGAAGAAAGCTTCCATCTGCTGTAGAAGATGGAAGGTAGGGTATTTCTGTTGTGAGGAAGTTTAATATCCTTTACTACCCTACATAAAATTCTGGGTATTTGGTATCATAGTGTTGAATGAAGAAGCTTGAAATGCAAGAAAACATATATGGACAGATTTCTGAAAGCCCATAATGTTAGTGCTATAGCCTTTGCTTCAGGTATGATGCAGTGTGGCAGTGCGGATTTGTCCAAGTTATGGCTTTGTTATGTATGAAGTTCGGTTCATTGTACCCTGATGGTTGGTTCTTTGTTCCCCTGTGCCTCCCCAGTTGGTTTGTCCCAAGATCCTCCCTCCTCCCATCCATCATTGTTGTCCCTACCCCCTGGTCCTGTCACTTAAGCCCAGGTCTCGCCCAAAGCTCTCGGCAAGTTGTCGAGTGATTGGACCAAACCCTGGAAACTCCCCTTTCCTGTGCTGGGATTGGTCCCCATGTTGATTGCCATCCCTTGAACCCCGCCTAAGCCTTCTCCTGATTGGTTGTAAGCTTTCCCCGCCCCTGAGATCCACCTCCCTTTATAAGTTGATATACCCCTTTGTTCTTTGCTCTTTCTCCTTTGCCCTCCTTGAGGAATAAACTCCCTCTGGTCACTGCTGAGATTGAGTCCTCCTTTCTTCTCCTCTCAAAGCTGCTTGCCCTCAGGCTCAGTAGGCAAAGGATCCACCCCGCAGGTGGTGGGTTACTGCACGGCCTGTTGTGGTCATGGCCGCAGGCCCGGACCTGCCGCCGGTACACCCCTGCACGGCCACAATGCAGGAAAATTAAATTATTCAAATGCATAAAGAAAGAGTTCCATAGTGTAATTTATCTGTTTCCTCTTGTATTTACATGAATAATTAAAATTACAATGGGATAAAATTTTCAGTTATTATTTTGACCATTCTTGGATGTAAAGAAATCATAGGTCTCTTAACTTAAGGCATATAAGAGAAAAGAAGGTGTTTTTGAGAGCTAGAGTCTGACTGCCTGAAGTAGACAATATATCACACTGCTGTCTTGCCCTTGGGGGGCAGAAGGTCCCTAGAAAAGACCACAATTAGCATTTCCCCTTTCCTACTCCAACTAAGATTTTTTTTGGAACTGCTTATGTGAAGAAGGTTTTGCAAAAATAGCATTTGAGCAGGGTAGTACAAACAGGAGTTTTCAGGGAGAAGTTTGAGAAATGTGGGTTAACTGAAAATAACATGCAGGTGTGTACAAGAGTACATGAGTATAAACAGAAAGATAGACTCCTGAACTTTTACCTGCAATTGCAAGGGCCATCTGAGAATGCCTCAAAACATGCCTTTCATTGAGAAGCTGTGTGACCTCTGCTTTTAAGAGTCAAAGGGGCATTTCTGTAGGTGTATTGAAAGTTTTCATCTTAGAAATTATCTAAGATTTTAGCAGGGGAATGTAGTTCAGCTAGGAAACATTCATGACATCAAATCTATAGGGGGCATTATGTTTGCAGGGTCCTTCAACGATACAGAAACTCATTTGGTTAACAGAAAGTATGTTTGCCAATCTTAAGGAAAGAAAATGGTTTTTGCTGAAAAGGATTTCAGTGAGTTTCAGCTCAGAACAGCACCTGCTGAGATCAAGAACAAAATCACTCTTCCAGCAATGACTGAGGATCTAAATTCAAATGGCCTGATCTGCCTCCCTTGCTTGTTGTTCCAGAGGATGCTCTGTTAGTGGGAAATAAATACATACACAATATGTGTTCATTTGCTGACCTTGTACACTTGGGTCTATCCAGCAGCTGGCCTTGTATTCCTGCTCTCTCATCCAAGATGTTGGCAGAGTTCAGCTGTTATGTAGGCTTTACATACACATTCACAGCCACAAGCACTACGGATCCTCCCAGCAGTTGGCTTTAGGCTCCAAATTTAACCAGTAGCTGTGAACTGGATCCCTTGGCATCCCAGCTGTCTCATGTACAGACTCACACACACTAAAGGGCTTTCTGTTTGGTTCTGACATATGACCTTACCAGTAGCCGACTTCCAGACCTTACATCCTCCACAGGTGCTGAATTGGACTTCCTGGTTCCCTCAGCACCAAGTGCTCAGGCTCTTTAGTCTTTCCAATATCTCATCCAGACCTAAAGCTGCTCTAATACCTGGTACCAAGCTTCTATTCTACTCACCAGCAAATTCAGCTTTATCCTTTCTCATGACAACACATCAACCTATGACTCAATTTCTGACATTGTGAGCACATGGTGCTTTTGACCTGGTCACTGATCCCTGGCTCTTATACATCCACACACAAATGGTCACAGAATAGAGAGTACGCTCATTCAAGAAAATAGTTAAAAATGCAGTTTAATGAGAAGACAGGACAGACTGCAGATCAGATGCAGGGCATGGCCAGACCTGAGTACTAACCAGAAGTCTGTTTATGTACTTGTTTCTCTGTTTTATCACCTTATTCCTTTAGCTATCATCTATTCCACCTATCAACAATTACATATAAACACAAGTAAGTAGGTGTTTTCTGTAGTTAAATAGACAGTTTTCTTGTAAGATATTTTTTGTTGGAAAGTCCTGACTGTCTTATGGTTCATGAGGTAGACAAATAGCTATGACTACCTTGACTGGCTGCTATGAAAGCCAGGATACAGGTGAAGGAGAATCTGGCTGTCCTTGAGGTCCAGACAGCATTCTTCTATTTTGCAAGAAGAGTAGAAGTGGGAGAATAGCACAGTCCTGAAAGAAACAGAGGGGAAGGCTGTGGAGAGAAACTAAATCCAATTTTATATCTAGTAGTTAGAAAAAGCAGCATGGAACAGTCCATTATCCAACAGCTTGGAAACAGAGTACCAGATGGAGTCACCTGATTGTTTGCTTGTGCTTCTTTTAGCATAGATTGCAGTTTGAAAAATGTGGCATCATATATTACAGAGCAAGGTTCAAAGACCAAGTGAACTGAAGTAAAGAGGATGGATGAGACAGAAGAGGTACAAAGGAAGATGATAAGCTGACAAGTCTGTCCCTGAGGTCAGAATATCTGAAGGTGATCTTCATTTAACATTCCTTTCCATCAACGACCTGTAGCAGAAACATTTGCTGTGATAGTGACTGTGCAGTGTGGAATGAGCTTCATGTCCTCTAAAATATGCCTTAATGCATTAAATTTCATCAAAAATACACATTGTTTATAGTTCTATGTGGTTAAATGCAGGAAAAAAACATTCCTCTTTATGGTTTTAGAAGACAGCTTGTTTTGAAGAAAAAGATATTTTTCTAAACCCTGTCCCAGGGCAGTTATTGAGACTGTGAATTTTATTTGCCAAAGCTGCATATGTAGATTGTTAAATGCACATTCTTTCATATCCATCATATTCACAAAGGACCCAGGACTACAAATGTAAGCTTCAAGTAATACTTTACCTGACTTTACAGGTGACCACTTTGGCACACATTGACAAATAGCAATCATCATGAAACTCAAGGGTAAAAAATAAAATTCCCTTCATGCAATCAAATTGTATGAATAAGTGAAATCTGTTCCTAAATGAAGGCCTTATGTCTAGACCTAAAAATTAAGATTGGGTTTTCATCTGTCTTGGAGGGTTTTTGGTGTTGGTCTTGGAATATTCTATCATGCTTAAAGTATAGTTGAAGGGAATTTTTTTTCAAGGTACAAACAAGAGAAGGATAATTTCTGAATATTAAGTGTGATCAATCAGAGTTGGTGGGAGTTGTTACATGTGGACTAAATTCAATCAAGAACGAACAAATTCCTTTTCTGGTAAACATACGGCAATAAAAATAGCATGTTACTTGTTAGGCAATATATTTCATCAATGAATTTGCCATTTAATTAAATATTTTCTTCTGTCTTACTTGCGTGTATCATCACAGATTTCTCCTGTATTTCCCCAGTTATAATCTTAATGGACCTATTAAGATATGATAGAGTAGGTAATAAATTGAGTATGCAATCATTTTATCCCTGTTCTAAATCTAGAACAGTAACTCAGAGATAGGCTCTCTGATGGGACAGAATGTTGAGAAAGGACAGCAGTGACACGTGTGGACTTGGAAACATTACGGAATTGTTGTTTCATCTTTCCTAATTCAATTCCTGTGTCACCGGACTTCATTCAGGAGTATTGATCCTTGTCTTGTCCAGTTATACTGTGATTTCCCACTAGATTTTTGCTTTAGTGTTCATAATTTGTCTGAAATGAGGATCCACGTTGAATGTACATGATAGTAAATAGTAAAACCTAAGCAATTACTCTAGTACAGTAGTTTACCATGAATTTATGTTTCATAGAGCCACTGCCTTGCAAACACCCATGTTCTTTCCAGTCTATATTCTTTGTATTGAGTCTTATATATCAGCAACTTATATTTTAGCAGAATATTTTCTTTTCCCAATGTCAGATTGTTAAATTACTGTTCTAGCATTAAACTATCTGCTCAGGTCTTTGAGAAAAGTAGTTTCATGGGCTAATGCTTTATTGAAGATCACATGATACAGGTCTGCTATGTTAGCAGTCTTTGTTGCAGCAGGGTTGTGATGTTCATCCCAGGCTGGGGGTGGAAATGTGATGCTTGCATGCATTTTTTACTGACTTTGAAAAAGGACCAATTTAAAGTTCCTTTCATGAGAAAACATTCCTTCCCTCCTCTGTTCTCCAGGAATTCACCATGGAGCTTACTGCAAAACTTGTCGTTTGGGAGCTGGACTGTTATTTAGAAGAAAACACAGAGTGGAGTAGAATTATAATCCATGTTGAGTCTGCCAGTTCCTGATTTGCTTGAGATGTGGTCATGGTTGTAGAAAGGATGCTGCTGCTATTTGAACTGATTGCATAACCTTGCTTTGTTGTGCTTTAAAGCTTATGTCAATGCTATGCAAAGAGGTAGACAGATACTCTTTTAGGTGGTGTTTAAATCAAAAGAGAAAATGATGAAATAATTAAGCTGTCTGGGTAATTTTTTAAAGTCCTAATCATGAACTGAAAATTAGGGTTTCTCTGCCTTTCTGTAAAGAGTAATGTTCAATATGGTCCAAAAATATTTTATGATAAAGAAATAAAATGTTATAATAATAATTTTTTACTAATTTTCATATTTCAAGATTTCCATACCTATCAGAGTGAATAACCAAACAAAGAATAGACTTTTAGAAGTATGAAAGATAGCATTCATAAATTCATGTTCTTTCCATGATAAGTACTCAAATAAAAAAAATTGGGAATATACCAAATTGAAAATTAGTCTTGTAAAACCCCTTAGACATGAATATAATGGTATTCACACTACCAGTTGTAGCAATGAAGTTATCTCACCTGTAATCCAATATACTGAAATTGGCATTAAAACTTTGAGGAAATAAATGTTGTGCAATGCAGGAAGAGAAGGGTTTGGAGAAAGATGGAGAGAAAGAAGGTGATCTGGACATCAAAACTTACAACAAACATGAGTTTTGTAGTTTATAGCATGATTAAAATCCTTTTCTTTCCCTCTTCTTTGAAATGTGATTTGCTAGATTGCTGTTGCCAGCTTGTAGCAGTTCCCAATGTATTGTGTCACAGTTCTTTTGGGAGGAATGCTGGATGCTGCAAAATAGCATTCATTTGGCTGCTTAGTTTTCAATTAAATGGTGCAATATGAACTGTAGTAACACAGGCAGGGGGATGGTCTAGATGAACCAATGCTGTTTCAAACAAAAACGTTTGCCATTCTGAACACAACATAAAAGCCAGATGCTGTGAATAAATGTTCTCTTTTTATGGCCAGTTAAATCAGCACTTGTACTTCTGTAAAAAATTACTGTAAAGGAAATTGTATAGATGGGAGAATTACTCTAAACAATATTTCAGGAAAATGTAACACAGATATATATATAAGCATGCTTAGTTTAACTTCTTTACAAAGATTAAAACAAGATAATGTATTTTATAAACAACTGAGTAGGAAGAGTACAAAGAATTTTTTAAAAAATGCTTGGGAAACAAAGAATTATCCACTGTAATCAATCCATCAGGCTTCAATTATGACTCTCAAAGGACTTATTAGTTAGAGCAAGACCTCCTTAACAGCCTCAAATAAATGTGTCAGTCATAAATTCCCAGAAATGTTGACGTCCACACGTAAGTAATTATAATGGTAGCAAAACTTAGCATGTTTACAAAGTTTCCTCCTACTTGTCCTTAAAATCCACCAGAGTACAATGACGGATTACAGTGGAATAAACTTGAAAAAAAATTACAGTGCAATCCAGTTTTGAGTGTAGAAAGGCAGCTTGACTATACTGTGTACACCACATTTTAATTTTAGAGGTTGTGTTCTCTGTAGCGTATCTATAACACACAAGCATTATGGAACTAGAGCAGAACATGACTAATCCCAACAGAAAAGGTCTGTATTAGGCATATGCCTGAAGGCTTTCTAAAAGCAGCGCCGATTTTTCTGTGTCCTCCTCTCCCTGCCATACCTCACACATGAGTAGAATCATTCATATCAGTTAAAAGGAAGAGATAATGTTACTGAAAGTTTCTACATCTCATTTCAGCAGGCAGTGACCATGCAACTTGAAGTGAAAGAAGAAGCTTTTATGTGATCTGGCAAGAAGTGTCTGGTGTCTACACCATTCATATGTAAGGCCATATTAACCCTTGCTGTTCAAGTAAGATTTCCAAAAGACTCTCTGGACCAAAGTAGTTATTTTTACAGAGTCCACCATTCCTCTGTGCTAATTCACCACTAGATTCACTATCTTTATCTTTATCTTTATGCAATGGAGACTGATGATCACTTAGTGCTTACATAGTGATTTATTTATAAAGACTTACATATCCTGGAAAGTTTTTTGACTTCATCTTGGGCACCAAAGCTTGACAATGTTGTCTTTACCACTGAGAGCCTTGAGGTGTATGAGCAAATACGAGCCTTGGCTACTCAGTTGGAATAAGTACATCTCTGTCTATTAGTTCAGGTCTCTAAAGGGTACCAAAACAGACCTCAGTTCAGAGTAAAGCAAATTGTAGGATAAAATTGAAATGTTCAGATTTTAATAACTAAAAATAAAAAGAAAAATTATGTCATTATTCTGCTAGACACTCATTTCTGCCTTTATAACAACATAGAAAATCCCTTACAGTAGTACACTAATGTTGTTTTTGATATGTAATTGTTGTGCTGATTCAGATTCCACTGCATCAGTAAAATTATTCTCCCAATGCGCTTTTTAAATTACTGTGAATCCTTGACACAGTGCAACTAAATCTCTCAAATGAAGACCTCCCTTTCCACACTGTCAAATAGTAAAAAGGAAGAAACAAGAAGTTTCTGATAACATTTAGAGAGAAATTTTGACAAGAACATCTTTCCAGTACATGTGAAATACAGATGCAACTCCTCTCTCCAAATCATAGCTTTCCCATAAGTTTGGGAGAAGCAGATTTTACAGGATTTTTTGTTCATCACCCTGTGACAAAGCCCACAGCAGATGAATTTGCATCCCAGTTGGTGTCAGAATAGCTCTGTCTCCATAGACCTAGCAGTGAAGATGGGATTTCTTTTGCCTATTCTTTTTGGAAATGAAGAAGAAAAAATGTTAAAGCTTATTTTCAGATGTCACAGCAAAAGAAGTAGAGAAGTAGGGGTAAGAGAAATTGTCCTTTCTCCCTTTTGCTGTTATGTCAGGGAAATAAATTTCAAACTTTATTGCCTTCCTGTGCTTTATTGCATCTAATTTGCTTTCTCAACATAGAAAAAATTTTGTCATTTTCCTGTTGTTGAGATATGATTCCTTTAATTATCTGTGAGTTCAACTTGCCAGCTTTTAACCGATCTCCTCTCAAGGGTTTCCCAAGATGTATGGTGAAGGTGCCTCCTCGACCCAGAAAGCCCTGGGAGTTGTCATCTCCTCCAGTGCATACGAAATGTTCCTCCTGCTGAAGTGAAGCCCATGCTTGGACAATTGCTGAGTTGGCAGTGCTCATCTACAGGATTGCATCCAGGGCCTAGCCGTGGATCCAGGCTTGGATCTTGGCTCTTCTATGCTTTATCCCTGTCTACATAGATCCTTCTTTTGCTTTCCTGGCACATTAGTTTTTGAAAGGCATTTTAGCCGCCCACAGATTAATACAGAAACTCATATATTACTTTTGCTACCTCATGTTGTAAAGATGTCATCAGCTCACAAAGGGTTCCCAAATGAGCTTTGCTGGCTTATTGGACTAATAAAGAATCTATGATGAGTGTAAGATACTCTTGGATTCTTAGTCACTCTGACTATTTATTTCCTGTGTACCACACTTCTGGCTAGGAAATCCATAGATGAATCCTGGGCAGTTCTGACCTTGTGCATACTGGAGTCAGAACTTCAGAAAACTCAGGAAAAACTTTCTGAGTCTAATTTCTCTCTTGCTATAAATAGGATGGTGCACCTGCCTAAGAAGGGGAACACTTTTTCCTGTCTTACCTTTGATGTTGCACACAAAGGGTATGATACTTTATTTCCTGATCTAATAGATGAATTATGCTGAGCTGAAATATACATCCTTGACTTGGTTTACACTTAATTATTTAAATTGGATAGATTTAGGTTACTTTGCAAATCAGAATGTTGTTGTTTAAATCTATATTATTCTACACCATTCAATTAGCCCGTGGCATTTCACATTCCTGGATGTTCCAAACTTACTGTCCATACTTTAAATGACTGTTTAACTATTTACAAAATCCTATGATTTATGGGACACACTGACAGGGGAATTACAATTTTGTGCTCTTTCCTATGTCTTTCAACTAATTTTGAAATTTTAATCCTAAGTTAAATCAAAACCTGGAAGACTAATAAGAAAGTATTATTTCAGATGACTGATCCTTATATCTTTGCACTCTATTACTTTAGGAACGGTTTGATGCCAGTAATAACAATATAGCCTTTATAAATATTTTTATAAATAAATCACATATTTAAATGCTTTCCCCTTAATCTGGGATTTTTGGCAGTTTCTTTCATAGGTCAATTTTTTTTTTTTTTTAATTTTGGGTAATGATTTTGTACTGGGTCTGGCTGTTTTGGACTTTACATTTTACATAGGAAGCTGTATGGACCTGTGTCTAAAATAGTTCTGATAGCACATCAGTGTTTTTACGACTGTTGAATAGTAATTTTGCAGTATGGGGGCTTTTCCTATTTATCCCTTTGGCTGCCAGTGGATTGGCTGGGGGTGCATAGGAAGTTAAGAGGGGACCAAACCAGGATGGCTGACCTAAATTGATCAAAGGGATTTTGTGTGCTATATAACATTGTGCTCAACAGTGAAGTTGAGGATATAAATTTTCCCCAAATTCTGCTTGCTTTGAGACTTTCTGGGAATGTTCTCTTGTTGGGAGTGGGTGAGTGACTGCCTTTACACCACATGCTTGTTTTTTACCTCTCCTTCCTTTAGTTATGAAACTGTTTGTATCTTGACCCAAGTGTTTACCGTTGCTTTTATTCTGGTGTGAGCATGGAATGACTGATCAGTTGTGTTTGTGCTTAGCTGATGACCCACACCCTTATATAGACCTATTTTAGCTGACTGGTACAGCCTAACTTCCTAATATTGCAGGAAAAAAAAAAATCAGTGATGAACTGACTTCTGAAAATTGCAGAGGAATTGAATGTATTTCATTAGAGTGGATATGAAGTGTTGAGGATATCACTGGCCTTGATTGTCTTAATTGTTAGCATAGCACCTGACATTGTGTTGAACCCAGACCAAATCAGTGTTAAAGCCAGTCTGGCTTTAACAGATGCATACACCAGTAAAATCTGCATTTTACTGGTGTATGCATCACCATTGGGTCTAATTTTCCTATAACATGAACTCAATAACTGAAATATTTGCAGGAACTGCAATAGTGGGGAAAAATACCTGGTAAAGATATAAAACTTATTTTAATAAGTCAAAGATTCTCATTCAGACTAGGACTTAAATGTAGAATCCCCATATTTGAGGCAGGATGTGATTATTGAATAATTCCAGAGATTATTCATCCTTATTCCAATTTTTTATAAATAAATATTATATTGAGGTCACATGTAAATGAATTTGTTTGACTCATTTGTTCATAAACAGGACTTATTTTCTAAAGAACACATAACTATAACCTCTACTCTCCTGACTGGGAGAAAAAGGATTATTTTTACTCAATTTCAAAAGCTGACAGTGCAGATAGCCATACTTGAGCTTTTTGACATGTACTGGCCATGATTCATCATTCTTTAATGAAACAAATCATCCTTCAGAAGGTGCTGTTTTTTGCTTCAGCTATGGAGGTTGTTTAGATGCTTAGTATATGTAAAAATCTACATTGTAGAGGTCTAAAAAGCTGAGATGTATTGCCTCAGTGAAGGTTCATTCATTTTTTATTATACAATTAAAAAAAAATCAGGATGTGAAAACCTGACTGTGTAAAACCTGATTATTATAACTTATGTAAACTCTTGTCTGTTAGATATAGGTAATTTTGCAAAATGTTCTTTGGTTGTGAATTTATAATTTCAAAAATATATTGTGTTGACAGCCAGAAGAACTGGACTCCTACTTCTCTTAATAGAATAAGCTTAGTGAACCTACTCCAAGAAGGACTTTTTTTTCTGGATCCATACATGTTACTTCTAGGGATAATAAAATACTAAAGATTTTTGTGAAAAGTGAGAATATCACACAGGATGTAGACCAGCACAACTGACTCATTTATCACTATAGTCACAAGGCCTGAAGAAGGTAACACCTTCAAATTTCTAATATCAGGGTTGCACTGGCAATGGCAATCTCCATTGAAAAGGCCTTATACACTGACATTGATCCCAGCAGCCCACAAAGAAATTTGAAGGTATGATATTCAATTAAATAGGATTGGTGTGGATCTCCCAGGTCGAATGCAACCAGTAAGGAGGTGCCAGTGGATCTGATATAGGAAAAGATGTTTTTATAAGTAGTCCAGCACAGAAAAACTATTACTGGCCTACAATAGCATGAATTTGAAGGTTATACTACAATGCCCTTACCAACTTCAAAAACTTAAAATAAATATTGAGGCAACTTCTCCACATATTATGGCCTAAAAGAAACCATTTTTAAATGCAGGCTGTAAGCACAGAAGGTTTTAAAAACTACAGTGTGTTCAGCTCAAAGTTTTCCAATCAGTGGAGCATTTTTCATGTGCACTGTTAAGCTTCCACTGTAATTACGGTCTACATTACATTTCAGGTGCTTTTTGCATGCCTGTAAAATCAGACCCTTCCAATACTATCTACTTGTGATTTCATGAACATTCATCATAGCTTTCTTTGTGGCTGGCTATCCCCAAGGACTTTTAAGTCTTGTGACATTCAGTGTGCCGGCCCAGTGGCACAGCTCAGTGGCACTGAAGTTTATTGACATTTCTTTTTGCTCTTATGCAGCCCTGCTCTGTAACATTTACTCTGTCAATTACATTCATTTTGATATTCATAGTCAATTCTATCTCTGTGTGACTTTAATTGTATTTCACTAAATTAAAGAGGCATTATAAAGTTGTTACCCTTTGATTTTGTAGCTTTAATTTCATTTTTCTTTAATCTTTGGAGCACATTAGATTATCAATTAGCATAATAAAACAGTCACTGTGGAATTTAGTAACAATACGGGATATTCTGTGAAGTGAATCATCCCATTTAATGTTCATAGCATGATGGCAGCATGTGCACCAAGTCAAAAAGTAGCCAAAATTCTATTCCACACTTCTATTGTACCTCTATACATGAATGAGGAATTTTGAAATTATTTTAAGGAGTTGCTTCCAATGATTGCGGAGTTCTTTTGAAAGCTTTGTATATTCTAAAGTTGTAAGAAATTTGCGAGATCTTAATTATTCATTTTTTTTTTCATTATAGAAGATGCTGTCACTGTTGTTGGTAGGCAGAATGAAATCAATTGTTATTTTAGCACTGTCTTAGAGTGCTCCTTTCAAAACAATGATCTCTGTCCATGTTTTGGGTCTTAGAGATTTCCCTCTTTTTAGTGGTCAAGACCTCTTCACCTGTTTGCATTACTTGCCCTGGAGACACCAATGAACTTTATGTTTTTCCTGTAGGTGAGGTGGGCTTCTATGTTCCTTCTCCTGAATTACCTGCTTTTGGTAAGCAGGCTGGTATTACTGGTGCATACTGTGCATTTGCTGAGCATGCAGAGGAAAATTAGATACAAAGCTTCCTCTTTCTTCTGTCTCAATCTGAATACTTAGGCAATGTGGAGGTCAGACATTTAAAGTACCAGTATTCTAAACAGCTACAGTTTAAATGTCTTGAAGAAGGTGAGATGCCTGTAGTAGATTTAGCCTCCAGAGCTATATAAAAGCCAAAAGGAAAAGGTTCTAGAGTTATAGGTCTTTTTGTAGTACTCCAAGTCTTTATTGTATTCAGTGATTTTACTGAAAATTCAGAAACTTATCACATCATATAAAATATACATTTCAAAATATCTTCCAGGAACAGCAGACAGCTTGAAGAGATACCAATAATTGCCCATGCATTCTTTTAAATAACAAAGAATATCAATATGGCCAGAAACATAGTCATGAGTGTCAAATCATTGCAGTTACCTAATGATTTCTGAAGATGTTAAAGAAGAAGTGTGTTGCAAGGATACAAAACATAGAAGGACAGAAAGATATAAAGAAAAGGAGAAATGTAAAAGGAAGACCAACAAATGAGCAATCAGGCTACATATTCACCACAGCCAGTGATAGTCCAGCTATTTTCCTGATAAAGAATAAAATTTCATTGTTGCAAGAGTATAATATTTTCTGAGTCACTGTTAAATATTTTTCATGGAATTTACCACAAAACTTTCTAAGAAGCTTTTGAACAAACATACACAAAAAGATTAGTCTCTTTTATCTGCTTTTTCCCCTTCTCAAAAATTATTCTTTATAATTTGGTTGAATTCAGGAATACTGGATTTCCTTACCCCTGTCTTCTCTTCTGCTTATTGTCACCTTCTGTCTACAAAAGAATTTTTTGGGAAGAGAAAAGCCTTGGAGACCTGAGATCCCCTGAAGTTTCTTCCACCACCATCCTGCTGGCCCATTTCCCTGTTTCTGAGTGAGTCACTGACAAGGAGTGGTGACACTGGCTGGTGACATTGACACAGACTGCAGAGTCAGCAAAGCTTCACTTACCTCCACCAAGTTTCACCCTCTATAAAAGGCACAGGGCTGCCAGATAGAATGGAACCTATTTAACATGTGTGAAGGTGGGGAGAGAGATGTGAACAAGAGCTCTCTTCTCCAATATTTCTGTTAAAACATGTCAGTTGTCTCCCCCCCTCTGTTAACACCAAAACTGATCTTAAACATGCTGCATTCCAGACATCATGTGCTTTCTATTTGTATTCATTGCAGATGACACTAGAACTACTGCAAATAATTCAGGTAATTGACAAACCACAGGGGCACTTACCCTGTTCATTGGCCTATTTTAGGCTGGCTCATCATCACCCTTCTAATTGATGACAGGTCTCTAGTTTTTCACTTGCCAGCCTGTAAGACAAGGAATATTAATAAAGTATTCTGGCAGTGGGAATGTTTCCAGCCTTTTGAAAGCAATGAGCTCCTCTGCCTCCAGCCCTGCTGCTAATGTACAAGAGATGTGATGGGGAACTTTTTCAACGTAAGAACACTCTCTTTTCTCCATTGGCTCAGCCCTTGCAATTACCCAAATCTAATGTGACCAGAGGTTTTTAATGTAATGCTGTACCCTGCAACAGCTTGTTATTAAAATATAATGCCATCAAAGTAGTTGACATCTTTATAAAATAACAATATAATGTTAATAATATATATATAATGTAATACATCTTACTTAAAATAAAGAACATTTCAGAAACTGAGATTTGTTTTCTTTACTGTTTACTACTGCCCTGTTCCCTGGATACTCAGCATTAGTATGTATTAGTAGGAGAACATACATATATATGTTCTTCACTGTTCTTTTTTTCCTGCACAGACTCACAATAGAAGCCATTTCCTAGCTCAGATTATTTCACTATCTGACTGGCACACAGAAAATAGAGAGCACTCTACTGTATGCAGAGGTAGAAAAGTCACAGGTCGGCAGCAAACAGGAATCTTGGACCCATTAATCAATAGTTTGTCAAATCCACTTTCATAGGCCATGGGGAAAAGTATCTCACTCCGTCCTAAAAGAAGTTTTTTAAATAGTTCAGCTCCCTGTTTCTTCCTACTGATTATAGAGGGAAATATAACAGCAACCTCAGCATTGTCCATCTGATGTTAGGTGAGATGCAGTTCACTTTCAGTCCTTTCATTTGAAACACTTCTTTTTGACTTACCCAACCTGGCACATGGATGCTAAGTGATGTGGTGTACTAGGCTTCACTGCAGTGGCAGGGTGTGCTCTAACTATCACTTTTTGTCCTGTTTTGTCATACAAGGATTTTTCAGCCAAATTAAAGAAGAGAAAAAAGCCTCTGTTCTGTCTTTTGAGGAGTCTCCATGCTTTTCCTTGGAAAAGAGGCTATTCCTTGTTCAGGAGACCCGAGTTGTAAATCTCACAAACTTCTTTTTGGCAGGACTCAAAGTTGCTGTGACATTTCAACCAGCTTGGGTTGTGGCAGGGGTTGAGTGATTCAGCTCTGATATTGCTTTTGTCCCACTGGAGAAGTTCAGTAATTAGTAAGTTAATAATAGTTAAGGCCATTATTCTACTTGCAGAGGTAGGTACCAGATTTTATAAAGCAAGAATTGAGGTTCTGAACAGAAGCATTCTTTTCAGTCTGATTTTAGCAAAATGTTACTCTGCCCTTCCTTAACTTTTGCTTCTGTGACTTCTGCTAGGCAGTGCTGAATTTATTACTATGTTTCAGCGCTGTAGCTGAAGACCACCCATGTAGCAAAGAAATCCTTCCTGCACTTGGCTCTGTGTCTGCCAGGGATAATTGGTGATGGAAAGGGAAGGGAGTAAGTGTTCGTTTTACTTAGCACTTTTCTAAATCAGGCTTGAAAGGAGAAAAGTACTGGAGTGTGTGTGTGTGTGGTGTGTGTACATAGAAGGGAATGCTATTTTATTCATTAAAAATAGATGTCTGGAATTCAAACATGTCAACAGGCTGACACCTGTTCTGTGAGACACCGAGTGCCCTTGAAGCCCTTTGTCAGTGGTAGGTAACCAGCACTCCATGGGATTGAACCCTGAGGATTCTCCTGAAAAGCCACAAAGAAGGATGCCCCTCGATTTTGAGCTGAACCCTATCTCTATCCCTCTATTTCTATCTCGTAGATCTAGATCTATCTAGATGTGCGTGGTTAATTCATTTGAATTAAAGATATGCATACTAGAAGATTCAGTGTGCAGTTCAGCATGGTGTCTTTTCAGTTCAAATAGATGAAAGGAAATGGCTCATTTCTCAGAGACACACTCCTGTTATTCCATAGAACAACAAGGGAGGCAATGCTTGTGTAATCCAAGCTGTTTATTGTGTACTCCAGTCTTGACACATTTTCCTGAATTTGGCAGACAACTCCTGTAAATAAAGGAATGTCTGGAAGTAGAAGGAAGGTGGAATTTGATCCCTGAAGGATTAATGACCTAGTTATTTTTGAAAATATGAGGCAACTGCAGAGATAGTTCTCAAATTATTCCTTGCAGCAATTCTCACACACCGTGGTAAAGGTGCTTCGGAAACACTTTACGGATTTCCTCAGCTTTTTATCATTAGGGTATTTTATGTCAATAAGTTGCAGAATCTAGACTTCTCTCATCTGGTGTTTGAGCATGCTCATTGTAAATTCTTTTCCTTATATAAAGTATGCATGGGTTCTTATCCTTTCACTGTGGATTGCTGGAAAGGGTTTGATTTTATCTTCCCTACATCTACCCCATAGGTAATGGTAGCGTACCATGATGCACAGAGTGACAAGATCAGGCTGTCTGACAGAAGATGTGCAACTTCATTGGTGTACCGATTTTGTTTTGGTTAAACCCTAAAGTGTATCAGCATTTGAGGGGGAAATGAAGAATCCTTTGAGGAGGAGGATCATCTCCATATTTCCTGTCTGAACATGAAACTCTTCACCTGCTCTGCCAAGGGCCTAGTATTTGTGGTGCTGTTGGGTTTGCAATAGGTATCACAATTTTGCTTGGCCCTTTCAGATGACCAGATGACAAATCCCTAAGTGGAAAAAGCTGTGTGTTCACTGCAGCTGCACATGAACATGCTTGAGTAAATGTGTACACACAGAGTATAATTTTAATGTTATATATACTGAAGACAGTAATCAGATTGTCTACTGTTATTTTGTTGTATACTTGGTGAAAGTGGAATTTTTGCTTTGTTTTTTAAAAGCAGAATTAGAGACTGAGTGCCTTTGGTTTCAGTATTGATGAAATCAGGGGGAAAAATTAATGTTTCTTATTGCAAGCATTCAAAATATTGGGTAAGCCTACTTGCAGTTTTCCCATGTGGCATAAGGAAATGATTGTCTGTCTAATCTGAGGTTTATATACATTTTATATTTCATCTCTTATCAAACAGTCAGAAATCCCTCAGTTCCATTACTATCAAAACTCAAGCATCACTTAATGGCTCTGATTTGTTCCATTTCCAATGAAATCAAAAGAAAGAGAGCCATTACAGCAAGCCCTTTGAAGGTGATGCTGGGGAGAATAACCAAATGTTTTTCAAAGAAATTTCAATATTTAAATATTGCATGTTCACAGCTCACCATTGTATTTACTCTAAATGTGGCTTCTTGGTAGATTGATTTCCCTTCTGAATAATATAATGTGGGGTTTTTAAGAATCCAACAAAAAATCTGTCTCTTTAATAAGGAGACAAAAATCTATTTCTTTAATCTCTTTGTCAAAATCTGTCTCTTTAATAAAGGCTGGACCAATAGGCACCAAAATCAGTAGCAAAACTCCGACCAAGTTAAATAAAAACAGTTCAAAATGCTGTGCAATCAAAATTCCTCACTGTGAAACAGGCTAACCTTCCTTTCCATCCTTCCCTACTTTCTCTGTGTTTTTCTATCAGATGTATGATCAAGTGATGTAAGGGAGAAAAGGTCGACCCTGATGCTAATTGAAGAAGTCTTGGCTGGAGCCAGCTGGTTTGCAGCATCTGTGAGAACAGTATGAAAATAGAATTTTGAATAAGTCGTCAAGATTGAAAACTAAAAGCAAATATAGTTGATCGTGCAAATTCAATAAAGAGATTGAAAAAGAAAGAAAACAAAAACTGTAAAGTCTAATATAATCAACTGAAAAAGATCCAACACCTGAAATGGCATGAAAAAATGTTATCATATTTAAAAATTTTTATTAGAAGAAACCACATTTTTTATTAACATGAAATTTTCACTTAAAAATTTAAGTTCATCTGCAAGTGTCATCTGAGAAATACTAATGGCATACTCCCAGATAATCCATTTCATAATCATGTGCATACTTTCTCAATCTAATCTTCAACTCAGACTCGTTAATGAAAGGATAGTATGAGGGTACTGCAACGAAGAGCAATTGTCCTGCCAAGTTAGTGACCAGCAATTCAAAATGAGAAGAAAATCCTGAAACGGAAAATGTGAAGAAGTGGTAAGTCTGGATTTTTTTTTTCTTTTTTTTTTTTTTTTCTTTTTTTTTTTCTTTGAGTAGTGGAGCTCATTTATCTCAACTGATAAAGGTCAGGGGAAATGGAAGCAGAGCAAGTATACGTCTATACTGTGGGTGAATACAACTATTCTGGTATTTTGCTTGTGACCATTTCATCTGAAGCATTCTTAGAAGCTTAAAGTCTTGGAATATTAACACCTCAGTAATTAGCTTCCACAGAAACAAAGAAAGGTCTTAAGGGGAAAAAAAATATTGTTAGGTAGATTCCTTGTTTTACCTTGGATGAGAAATATAAAGAAGCTTTAATGCCAAATCTGCCATGGTCTGCCTATTACTGCCACATTCTGCAGGTTTTTGTTCAGTCATGGATTGCTGCTTTTGAGATCAAACAAAGTATAACTCAGGGTTTTTGCTGGATTATTTCCTTATTTATTTTTGTTAGAAAGTTGTGTATAGGGGCAGCTCTTCTTTCCCAGGTATGATTGCTAGAGATTGTATTGGGATTGTATTGGGTCTGGCTGAGATGGAGTTCATTTTCCCACAGCAGCCCTCACAGTGCAGTTGCATTGGTAGCTAGGAAAGGTGTTGATAACACATCAGTGTTTTAGCTGCTGCTGAGAAGTTCTGGCCCAGCATGAAAAAAACTAATATAAAACCTAAGGCAGTTTAGACAAGACAAGACAAAAAGCAGATTCTCCAAGAAGACAATAGAAGTATTGCAAGAACACAGATCCAAGCTAACTAAATATGTGCTGAACATAGCTGTGTACTAGAGTAAATTTGTACTAAATGTGACCAAGCATACTGAAGCAAACTTAGGGAGTCCTTGTTTTAACCCATAAAAGTTTTAATAGCTTCATAATATCATGACAAGCAATATAGCTAAACAAGCTTGTTCTGTAAGAGATGTGTGAATAAGAAATTATGATATAATTTATTATTCATGAAGAACAGTAAATTATTTTAATCACATTTTCTCTATTATGAAAATTCTAAAAAGTGGTGCTGCAGGCAAATAAATGGCCATGGAAAGTATGATCATTCATTCCAATCTTTTTTTAATAAACTTTATTCAAATTAAAGGAAAAAATTAATTAAGAGGAAGCGAGTATCTAAAATCTGTGTCTGTGAAATGACCATACACTTTAAAAGGACATCAGAAACCTCTTCAGAGCAAAAATAACATTTCTAGTATTAAATCTTCAGACCAGGTCCAGAGACAGTAACAGCTATCTTTAGTAAGTTGATTAAAATGCTTTGAACTCCAATGCATATATTTTGGAACTCCTCACTTTGGATAGTCTCAGCTCTATTTTGAATAAATGTATACAGCAGGCTTCAGTAAAATACAGTGAATATGAAAGCTTTATTTTTATTTTTATTTAATAAGTGGAAAGATAGATCAATGGCTTGGCTAAATGAAGCCAGGTGAAGGTTGACCTTCTGAATGCTAATAAATGGGGTTTAATCTAAAAAGGTATTTTTGATATTTCATAAAACTTTATTGTTGAAAAATTTGTGTTTCAGATATTTTTAAAAAGTTCAAATGTTATTTCACTTGTATATACACTGGACAGATGTTTAAAAGTTCAGTTTTTATGGAATCTTATGGCTGTTATTTTTCTTTTACTTCTAGATTACAGAAAACAGATCCTGTGCTGAAAATCATTGCCTTCAAAGATGAGAGAGGACCACTAGAAAATTGCTTGAGGGCTTTAATATTGCCCTTCTAAAATACTGATAGGTGTTCAAACTAGAAAGGTGAACAAACTAGAAAACCTCCAGACAAAATTTTGTTCCTATCTTGTATGTATGCTCTTAAATGATCACTAAGATCAACAGTAAATGAGAATTTCTAACAGCGTTCCAAGAAATGTATTTTACTACTTTTATTTTATGATGTTTAGAAACATCTGGAGTTTATGCTTTGACTGAAAAATATTTTTCTTTTCACAGTTTTGAGTCCTTCTTACTATGTCCTTAAAATGCTCTGATTTCCAGTTACAACAACATACCTTAAAGGACAGCTCTGAGACGTTATTTTGCTGTAAGAATAACAATAGTACTGTCTGTACAGAGGAGAAATGCTTAGCCTGCACTAAGGTCCATACTGTCTTGATTAAACTGCTACTATACCAGGAACAGCTATTTTAAAAACAGCTGAGATGTGTAAGTTTGTGACTGAAGTATAGACCCAGTCTTTGAGTGGTCAATTAACATGGATTTCATTGTAATCAAAACAGGCTAAGCCTCAGGAAGAAGAAAGGGATCAGGACAGCATCTTATAAGTAGGATTTTTTATGAAGGACAGAAAGAGAAAAGAAGATTTATGCCAACAGCATATACATTTGGTTCATCGATAAAATGATGCAGCACATCCTGAATAAAATGTTCAATACAGGCAATGTTCTCTAAGAAAGGTACCAAAATGAATATGTTAAGCTAAAGGGTTATTCTGCATGAGGCCAAGCTTAGGTGAAGTGAATCCCTCACAATGGTTATTGTAAATGGGAAGGTCAGCAGCCTCTCTTTTTCACTAGACAGATGAAATGCTTTGTGGAAGCCAGCAGGAAAATAGCATAAAAGAATTAGAGGTAGAACTATTGTGAAGCATTATTTTCTTAAAAGAATCTGGGCCACATGTTGATTAAGAAGGTAGCCACTGCCTTTATCACTACTGATTTGCTTCTGTCGTATTTTTCTTAGAGCTATTGCTCTATCACATGCACACAAAGAGAAGAGCAGAATTTGGGGTCAGGTCATGGCTTATTCAGCCTGCAGGGAACTGTGCTGATACCCTTTTGGCATGACATGCCACAGCCAACTGTATTTAGAAAAGAGATGGTTTCACCGAGACATATTTCTTCACTCTAGTGACCAGGGAGCACAAGAGTGGGGAATACATGAAGTGTCTGCATCTCCAGTGTGCTTTCTGACATAAAATATGACAGGGGGGATAATGCATGCATGCAGACTGCTGCTTGTTCTTCTCTTTGAAGAAGCTGGGAGATAGAGTTATACCCTGTGACCCACAAAGTGCAAATTTCCGTTTCAGGTTGATAATGCAGAAATGCAGCTGCTCTGTACACTGGGCTGGGCTGAAAGCAGCAGCAATTAATGCCCTCCACTATTTAGCCTGTCATCTCTCCCCACCTTTCCTTTCTTATTAAGAAGATGATGCCTTTGCTGTTTCAGCGAAAGCAAAGACCCCTGCAGACCGCACAGAAGCTGGATCATGCGGCAACACGTTACAGGACAGCACAATGTTGCCATCAGAACTAATCCCAGCAGCAGCATTTCAAATCACCCCATTTCCATTTAGCCTTCATCAGTATCATACACAGACAGATATGGATTTGGTCTAAGGAATGGCATTTGCCTTTGAAGTACTTTTAAATTTTTTTTCTTTTATCCGTCTACATCATGCATTCAGAACTAATAGAAAGTTTCCTTTCAGGAATGAATTCCATTTAGTTGCTGAGCATGTATTGGCTACACTGCTGATCAGCAGTGTGATAGGGAAATTCTAGGTCCTGTCTTCTGCATAAACCTTGTCTCTTTTACACTGCTTTGCGTGACTCTTCATTTTGACAGTGTGGCAACTTAGTTGCTGCAATTGTTCCAGAGATTGCTTTGATATTTCCTCTTTTGTTGTGCTAATAGAACCACTACTCTCTCTTTACTTTGACCTTGTATTATTTAGTCAAGGCTTTCAAGCTCCATATTCTTCTGTATAGGCAGCCCTAATTTTTGTAAAGCTTTAATTACAGATTAGCCCTTCCTGTGGCATTAAAAATGAACATGTTTAGGCTGTTTTATGACATTTCTCAGAGAGAAGCATAACATTATATATTCTTTTCCTGGTCCAGTAATTAGTCACTATTGAGTTTAGTTTGCCCTTGTATTTCAGTGATTTGTCTTAGAACAAAGTCAGATATTTACTTTCTTCCACAGGCTTGATCCTGCTACTTCTACTGTGTTGATTTCTTGGTTCGGCACAACTAGATGTGGCCAAGTCAGAAATTATAGCTCTTTTCTTAGTTTCCATAGTAATCTATTTTGACTTTTTTTTTTCATTGAAGGATTTTCTGCTAGCAATATCATTTGGGAGTATACTGAGTATGCTTTTGCCCCTTTGTGAAAACTTATAGACTAGAATGGGAAACATTCAAGCACTAGTGTGGGCTTCAAAATAATGTTTCAAAGGAGAGCATAGACAGTAACTGAAAGTCTGTGCAGTACCATTTTTAGGGTTTCTTTTGCATCAAAGTTACTTTTATTAATATTCACATTACTGCCACAGATACTCAGCATTCTTAAGCTCTTTAACCACAATCTCTGAACAAATTTTGTGGTATGTTTCAGGGATGTTTTGTGGCTGAATCTTTTATAGTAGGATCTTGTTCTCTTCCTTGAATGCTTTCTTTTCAGATGTCTTCCTTCTCCTGCTCATAAAATCTGGGTAGACTGGGGAGGAATCCTTACAGTATAATGAATTGTCTTGATTTCAGGTTAAAGATAGGAGACATTGTATTATAGTACTGATGTAGGATTTTCTCAACTTTCTGTTAGCACTGTGTATTTGAAGATCTGCTTATTGTTTACATAACATTTCAATTATTTCTGAATTTTCTTAAGTTACGGATCTTGTAGCAAGCTATTTCAAACTATAAATGTGTTATGAAAGAAGATAATGCTGTTAATCAGATTTGCATTTATTTCCACTTCATTAATTTCTTGTTCCTCTTTAATTTTCATTAAAAATGTCATACCTGTAAGTCATTATGAAGTAGAATTTTGGGAAAGGAAGGTAATATTTTTATATATATGCATCTATGTATAAATGTACATGTATCAGTCAAATTTCTTGTGTGTCAGGCTTCCCACACCAACAAATGAATCTGAAATATTCCTTTCTGGATTTAAAAGTCTCCTTCAGGCCAGATCATGTAGCATATTTTGAAATAAAAATGCAATTTAGAATGCTTAGTTGGTTTGTTTGTTTGTTTTCGAAACAAAACCATTTGTTTTTTAAGAGATCAGAAATACATCACATTGCACTTTTCTTTCACTTTTCATTATTTCTGACAATATTTTTAATTTTACCATTTTTGTTTGCTCATTAAAAAAACCCAAACAAATGAAGATCACACTAATAAGGAAATAACAAATATGCTACCTTAGGCAAAAGAAAGAAAAATGCCATTGTAAGCCAGCATGCCATAACATATTTACAGGTCCTATTCAAGATGAAATAAAAAAAAAATTAAGGGTCATAGAAGCATTTATCATATTTTCCTTTCTTATGACTAAAAAACTATCTTAAGATAGATGAAATTAAACAAACAAACAAAAAGTAAGAAATAACTTTTTTTCTGCTACACCTGAAAATAATTAAGGAAATCATATGCATGAAACAGCACAGCCATGTGAATTATTTCCCAAGTTACAATGTAAGCTTCTTTGGATATCCCAAATTATCCTCACTACAAATTCTTTTACAGCAAATTCTAAAATATAATATTTCATATCAGGCTTGGTCCAGAGCAGAGATTTTCTATTATGTATCACTTAGTATGTTTTCCCCTATTACCATTTCTGGTATAGTCATATTGGTAAAAAAATTTGTCTAAAAATGGTTGTATAAATAAAATATTCTTCTTGTGTATGTGATGTTTATTTCCCAATAAATTGATGCTAGTTCAATCTATAAAATAACATTCCCAAGGTGAACTATGTTTCTAGCATAGTGTTTTGTTACTATAATTCTATTGGCATAACTATAATTACAATTCCTTTTTGATTGCAGACACTGCCTCAGAAGAAAATAGATATGTGCTGTCCTGCTCTCATGTCCAAAAGTCAAATTTCATAGCTTATATCCATAAATCAGTGGACTATCTCTCAGCACAGCAACAAACTAGCATTTTGCCTCAATCTATTTCAGGCCCTGGCCTCAATGAACAGTTAATGGCTGAAAACAAAACCGGAAGAAAATCCAAAATGTTAATCCATTGTGGTTTGAAATTTTTGGAAACCCTTTCCTTTTTTTTTTTCTCTTATTGTTTTGCTTTGTTTTGTTCTGATTTCATACATGCCTCAAATTCCTTGTTGAATCTTAACAATTTTCTTTGACATTACTTTGTTTAGGTAAAGGCAAAAGCCATAGGAAATTAAGGCTACTTTTAATTTATTACCCTTTCTGAATTCATATAAACGGTTTTGTAAATGACATTTGTTTTTCCTCTAGAACAGTGATGAATACCATAAACTCACATTACATTTCAAAAACTGCATAAGGTTATATGTAAAAACAACTAAGGAATGTGTATCATTATGATCCAGGTGAAAAACCTTTTAAGAAATACAAATATTTTAATACAGTTTTTATGACCCATGTTACCTAAAGTAAAACAGAATGCTATTAGCATTGCATGAGATATACTCGTTTAGAATGGCTTTTTGGTTAGCTCAGTTTTTCTTTAGACTTGGGAGTAAAGCATACATAACAATATTGTATACAACTTCCAGAGAACATTTTTCTGGCATTGAAACCTCCTGGGAAGGAAATGGTGAATTTGAGCTATGTTTGCCATACTAGACTTAGCAGAAAAAAAAAAGTATATTTAAAGCATAATTTCTTCATGAATTAAACAAGCTATAAATGTTTGAACATTCTCTGAGGATATATTTATAAGATTCATAAACAACGAATAGCATCCATAGAAATACAAAGTGATGGGGATAAGACAAGTGCCATTCCTCCATTTATTATTTGGGTCCAATGAAATGACTATTATCTGGCACTTTTGTTAAAGTGTTTCAAATTAATTATATTTGAATACTTGAAGATTGGTTTAACATATAATGGGCACTGCCAATGATAAGTGCGAGGTGCATGCCTTACTCAAGAATTCTTTAGGGTTAGAAAGGCATGTTTCTGCTCATTGTCTTTATATTTTTCCATTTCCTTCACATGACATAAAATACAAAAGCATGTGGAATTAAAGAGTTGGAAATTAAAAGAGGATTCAGATTTTGCCCTAGTTAGTTTTTTAAGAGTAGAAGCAGTGTTTTTCTAGAGTAAATGGATAAGGTGTTTCATGACTGAAACACCTTCAATATTTCAGTCATGCTTTCAACACTGAAAATCTGCTTTCCATATGGAATTCATGACATACTCCTTGCAATACTACCGTACAGTGTAAAACTTGGCTTGTACCTGAGAAAATCCAAATGCATTCATATATTTTTTATCAATAGTTCAAGGATACTGAAAAATATAAGTGGAAAAACCTTAAAACCCCACTGCAGTACCCATATTGTAAATACACACAAAAATTCAGCCTCATTCTATACCAAAGGCATGTCCAATTCCTGACCACTTCCCCACTTGTTTGTTCTATTCCAGCTACACACAAAGACATCCTGAATTCATCTATGCCATTTACACATCACCTTCCTTTCAGTTTCTAAGCAGTAATTCAGCTTGGGAACAAATCAGACTTTTATTGCCATTATGGCTTGGGCAAAACCACAGAAAAGTCAAATTTCTATGTTTTTCCTGGCCAATTCCTTACAGACATTAGTATGAACTGTAAGACCATTTTCCTGAGCCACAGCTGTTGTCAGTAAGAACCTTACTACTTTTAAAATTGAATTGATACCTTTATCCTCAGTTTAGACAAGAGAAATAGTAGTGCTGGTGCCAGAATACATCGATATAAAGCTTCACACCTTTGAGTCTCTTGCGGCCTCTGTGCTGGGTCTGAAGCAGAGTCTGCAGGACTAGCTGGCATAACAAACCAGTGTCTCAGGTGGAAGCAGGCTATTTGCCAATGCCCAGATACTGTCTCCAGATATGTACTAGATATTTTTTTCCTGGATGGAAATATCCTTTAGAACCAAGCCAGTACAAAGAAGACATAGATCCTTTTTTCATCTCAGCTTCCTTTATAAAAAATGAAGGTGAGTCAAAACTATAGTGGACTTAGATGTCAGAGACAATTCAAAACACTGACCTAGGTTTGAATTTACTTGTTTGAGTGGAATACTAATGCTCTCCTGGGCCAGCCCGTTCAGACCTAAGCACAGCAAAACAGCAAAATCTGCCAGGGTGGTACACATGAAGCTTGCAGAGGGGAAATGCTAAAAACATTTTTCAGGCTTGCATATTTTTTCTCTTTTTTAAATGATTTGTGGAGACCTTCTCTCTGTCAGAGGAGAATCTGAAATGAAAAAGGGCTCTTCACAGCCTCCTTGGTAGGCTGTTGAAGGTTTTCAAATGTGAGAAAAAAATGTTGTGGGAAGAAAAACCCAGCAAAGCTTGGTGAGCTTAGCTGGAGCTTTAAAGAGATTATGCCCAAAGTTCAGACAGACTTAGAAAAAGTTGAACTTGATTGTTATCTTGAAAAGCTTTCGAAGGCAGGGATCATCAACACAACCACAGCTCTCATCTCTGGCAAACAATTTCAAGCAGCTTTAGTATTAGATAGTATAGCCTGGAGACTCAGGAGAGAATTTTCAGGGCTGGTGTTTCTTTATAGGTTTCAGATTTGGAAGCAAAGTTTACTGTTGCTACATCTAGAGAAAGAAAAATAGTAGTTAGATACTGAAGATGTGTATGATGGTCATTCCCTCAATGTTATTATTTTCAGTGGCAGCAAGAATAAATCTGATATGATTAGATTTTTATTTTTTTGAGCAAATACAGCATTAGATAGTCCTTTTGTTGGAAAAAAACCCTAGGCAAGGCATGGTATTTTGACTGTTCAGAAGTCAGGTTTCATGGGCACATCACAGTGGTTTAGTGACTACAAGAAATAAATTATTGGGTTGTTTTTACTTGTTAAAAGAAAAGAAATTCAGCACCACCATAGCACCTTTATAGATAGTCTTATTATCATAGTTGTAGGGCCATAGAATGGTTTGTGTTGGAGGGACCTTAAAAAAATCTAGTTCAACCCCCTTTCCATGAGCAGAGACACCTTCCACTAAAACATGTTGCTCAAAGCTCCATCCAGTTTGCCTTGAACACTTTCAGGGATGGGCATCCACAACTGCTCTGCCAACCTGTACAAGTGCCTCACCACCCTCACAGCAAAGAATTGCTTTCTATTACCTAGTACAAACCTATCCTATTTCAATTTAAACATATCAAGTGCTAACTGATTATGGTACTTGAAGTGATCTCCTAACATTTTTTTGGCATTATAGGTACAAATGACTGGACATGTTCCTTTTCAGGGCCTGGCAAACAGAAAGTGCTAATATTACATACTAAACAAGATTATTGTGGGCTATCTTGTGTTTTCGAAAAGGAGAGATGAGGTTTATGATCTCGATTCACAGAAGGAATGAATAAGTAAGTATGCCCGCCTACTGCAATGGTATGCACTGCCACAAGATGCCAGAACATCAATGTGCTGGGGACACAGTTTTTGACAAACTGTTTCTAGAGTCATATAAAACTAAATTATTCCAGATTAATAATCTATTTATGATATTAAATGGGTATTTAAAATCATCTTGCAAGTCAAATGTCAGCAGCGAATATCAGTTTAATAGTTTTATCTTTTTTTGCAACATTTTCTGCAATAAAGATAGTGCTCCAAGTGAGGCTTTTCAACTATGTAAGAGTCAGTTGGAAGCTCATTAGCCCCACTTTGATCGAATTTACTTGTACCTGGTATCCTGTGCTTTAGCAGAGAATAGGAACAAGATATTAGTGACATGAGAGTGCGGAGGAACTTCTACGGAGTCAGGAAAATGTAAATTATGTAAATATCATAATATATTATGTTACACCAAAAGAATCTCTGTTTAAATTTCAAAGATTTTAAGGAAAGGAAATAAAGGCACTATCTAACACACCTACATAAACTATTCCACACAATTGACTTTTCCCTTTCTTTGTGTGTGTTCTGTTGTGGTGGTGAGAAGCCAGTCCTAGTGGCCAGGCTAGGAATGGGTTTTTAGCTGCATTCTCCACAGGTGTTAAGAAATGGACATTTCCATTTCAGAAAAAGCGAAAAGCTCCAACAGCAAAGAAATGATTCCTCTGCCTTCTGCTGTGTGATGCTTTGCAAGATTTGATCTTCTTCAGTACTAAGAGAACAGACATCTTTTAGACTCGTGTTTTGCATTATTAACCTGTCCTAATCCACAGAATCTCAGCTCCAGCAAGTATGAGATGTATATGCAATTTATTATGAGAAAGAATGTTGAAACAATGAGTTTTTCCATGCTTATCTTAGCATTTATATAGTTTATTCATCATTAAAATCAATGCATAATCATAGCTGGATGTATGAGCAAGGTGTCAGGCACAGTGACAAATTCAAGGAGGCAAGTAATTTACTAGTTTCCACATTTGGCTAAAGAATAACAGGTTATGGTGGTAATTTTTTCAAACAATCATTTTGAGATAATTTTTCAAGCACAAATTTAAATAGAGAGTCTATCTTGGAACATTCAGTGCAAGGACAAAAATATAAAAATATATAACTAATGAAATATCTTAGAGGTCTCAGAAGTTGACAGGTACATGATAGTATAGCTGCTTGCAACTGTTGTTTACTTATCTGTGTTAATGTGTTTGAATGTTTACACTAACATGGGATTCATAAATATTTTAGCTCAGTGAGAAAAAGCCATATGAACCAGTAGTCTGTCTATGGCAATAAGTAGCCTGAGATGTAGTGTGTTATATTTATAGAAGAAACACAGGTCCATTTTTTAGCCTTTATCCAAGGTTTGACCCAAATCCTATAGAAGTTAATCATGGCTTAATCCAGTATCTATTACAGCCTCTGGAAAGCTCTCATACTCTGACTCTTTAGTGAGAGTCTTTTCACAAGGTGACAGTAAAAAGCTTCAAAATAAGAACAGAAGCAAGAGCTGGACAACTGCAGTGCTATAGAAGCAAGATTTCAGATATTTCCCACTGATTTGGTTCAGGAAAACACTTCACACCTTCTTTACAGGTCCTTAAAAGAACAAGTGTCTGTCTGAAATTTGCTTTGGCGAAAATACATTCTTGAATTACCTATGCATAAATCTCAGACAGTCAAGATTATTTTAGGCATCTTTTTGGGCATCAGTTTTCAACTTGGAACAATTTTGCACAGCCTGGAAGGCACCAGAATTAGGTCAGATTGAATAGTGAGTTTCTTGCAAACTTTGCCTCTTTGGTGTTATGTTGCAAGCCTCACACAACAAAAAGCTTTAAATCGTGGAAATCTTTGGTAACTATATTTTTGAGAGTAACACTGACAAATATACGTATATACATGACAAATATACATATATATGACAAATATACACTGAGCTGAAAACATGGCAACAGGAAGAATTTTGTCTACATTTTGTCTGGATTATGCATCGATAGAAGGACCTGTCTGTGACTCATTTAATTTGGAGAGTAAAAGCCCATAATAAAAGAAAAGCCTATTTTTCTTATTAATGTCTGTAAAGTGACCAAATGGTAATTATATCTCAAAGTTTCCACACTTAATTGGATTTTACTTCTAAATAAGAGTATAAGTGGAGTTTACTAGGCACCAATGTGCCTATTTGAAGACAGTTTATCTAGACACAGGAAATGCAGAAGGCAGAGGTAGCAGTAGGTCAATGTGTCACATATTCTTCAGTACTGCTATAAGCTGTACAATTATTGAAAACATCTATTTAGAATTCCTACATCAAGTCTAAGCCTTTGAAATCAACTATCATAGAACTATACATGTATAATAATGATATGTGTATAATGGGAAAAGAGGATGAATTAATGTTTCTAAATGATGTTAGGAAATTGAAAACTGTACTTGTTCTGTTGGCTAAGAGAAACATCTGGAAGAGATGGAAACTAATGACATTTATACATAAAGATTCCTTAGTGAGCCAGTGCTTCAAGGTGCACTATCTCCTCCAGGGTATTGAATGTCCTCTTCTCTAATTTAATGAGATTTTCAAAAGCATGGTGAAAGCAATGTAGAAGCACTTGCTTTGGCTACCTCATGGGAGAAGGAGGATCTTTATGCTTGTGATGCTTGTTCAGCATGGTTATGAAATGAATTTTGGACATATTGAGTAGGAAAAATTACAATGATATGATCCTTCAGAAAGTCACTTTCTGCAATTATCTGCATCATGCATTGTGGCTCAGAACACAAATAGAAAAGGATTTCATTAACTTTCATAAATTTCTTAGGTGTTTGTTGGATTCAGCAGTTGGGTTTCTTTCAATTTTGTAGATATATTTATCTGACTTTATTACTAAATTATTTTCTTCAGGAAATATTTTTATCATTAATTATATACATGGACAATTCAGGAAGCAGTTTAAACAGAAAAGTCAAATGCATTTAGAAATGCATGCTCCTTAGAAGATCTTTGTGAGAATCACTGGATTCTCACTTGAGAAATAACATCTTGGAGTTTGGGAGGTATATAGACTGAGTGTATTACCTGTCATTCTTTTCAGAAATGTTACTGAGATTCATTACTTTCAGAAAAGTGCAGAGACAATTGCGCCTTAGCAGTCACCATCTTCCTGAAAGATTTTTGTTGCATGCAGAAAATGTGCTGTTAATATACCATAGCAGACATCTCAAGAAAACTCAAACATTTGCAACTGAAGATGTTTGTGAGACACAAAGTGAATCATTGTCCCATGAGGAGCAACTGAGGAAGCTGAGGTTGTTTAGCCTGGAGAAAAGGAAGATCACCTAATAGTTCTCTACAATTGCCTGAAAGGAGGCTGTAGCCAGGTGGGGGTTGTCCTCTTCTTCCAGGCAACCAGCCTGGACAAGAGGACCAACAGGACAAGAGAACACAGCCTTAAGCTGCACCAAGAGTGGTTTAGCCTGGACTTTAGGAAGATGTTCTTCACAAAAGAGTGATTGGGCATTGGAATGGGTTGCCCAGGGATGTGGTGGTCACCATCCCTGGAGGTATTTAATACAAGGCTGGCCATGGTACTTAGTGCTGTGGGCTACTCAAAAAAGATGGTGTTAGGTCATAGCTTGCTTGGACTTGGTGATCTGTCTTACTTAGATGATTCTGTGAATCTATGATTCTTTGTAATAGAAAGTGCCCTGAGAGTGCTACTGTTTAGATTTTTTTTTTTTTTTTGAGATGTATAAGGTTGGAAAAAATAAATTCAATCTCTAGCGTCTTCTAATATAGTTTAAATGAGACTTTTCTTACACTGTCTTCATATTTATGCTCTTCAGATGACAGATACTGTAGGAAGATGTTCTTGAATAGAAGCATGCTGAGAGGGTAGGAGTTTCTTATGCACTCTTATAAAATCCCTTACTCAAAATTTGCAAGCTGTATGCAGGGAAAAATCTGCCTGGTTTCCCTATATTTTTCTTCATAAACAGCTGAACTTTTAGATGAGTTCTTTAAAGAAATCCCAGTAAGATTAGACAAAGCTAGTCAGAAGACAAATTCAGATTATATCAGAGCCCAAGCAAAACATGAAGATGTGTCATTTGGCAGAGTGAGACACCTTGGGGGCTGAGCACTGGTTAGCGAAGTAGATGATTAAGGTTCTGCTTGATGCTGTGCTGGCATGGAATGATTAAATAAAGGTTTGAAACTGATCCTCTGTTAGCTTAGCTAAGTTTCCCAGCCAACCAGTTGTGTGCAGATACACACTTGTTTTCCTGCATCCAGGAAGAAATTCGGTTCTTAGTGTGAGAAAAAATTTTCTGACACATTTATTATTTACCTCAAAGCTTTTAAATAAATGCATTAAAAAAAAAAAAAAAAAAGTAATTCCAAAGCAGAACCACCTTTTAAGGATAGTCCTTTAGAAAGGTCAACTCAGAGCCTCCCTATGTTTTCATGTTAGCAGCTAAGAAACATGATCAGGCTATCAGTTCTCCTTCCTTACCTAACTTGAGATTTTGAGAAATTTCATAATTAATTTTTGTGATATTTCACTCTTAAGGGAAAGAGACACCCAAGATTTATATATGCTTGTGATCAAAATAAAAAAGTCAGAGGGTCCACAGACACTCACAAAGTTTTATTAATTAATTACACACTTGGCATAGAAATCAGAATGGTATTACTACTATTCAGGCACACAGCAGTGGGTTTTAGGTAAAGGGGTGAGAAAAAAGAAGAGAGAAAGAAAGAGATTAATTAAAGATGAAGAGAGACAAAGCGAAAGGGAGAAAAAGACAAAGAAAGAGAGAAAGAGAGAAAAGGAGAGAAAGAAGGCGAGAGAGAGAAAGAGAGAGAGAGAGAGAAATAGAGATCACAGGTTCTGGTTCCAGTACTGATCCAGGGACAGTATGTCCAGGGTCCTGGGGTGCACATCCAGACCAGTTGGGGATACCCATTTAGAGACAGGTTTTCCCTATGCTGAATATAGGTTTCTCACTTCCTATAAAACTATTTATCATTTACAGTCTGTTCTTTCAGATGCTTCTGGAAATGTGTCAGAGGGCTTCAGGGGTCTTTGGTGGTCTTCATCCGTCCTATAGTACAATGTCCACTTTTTGGCTTCATTCCTGTTCTTGTGCTGTACTGTGTTGTGTTTATTTCCAGGAACTAGAACAAGGATATTTGTCCTGGAAAAATGCTGCCCTACCTCCTTATAGCCCCCTTCTGACACACCTTATTCTTTCACATGATGTGTTATTACCAATAATCCTTGTCTGTTATTACCAACAATCCTTGGTTGGCTTCACAGTCATCTGGCCATCAGTGTTTGAGACACACACATTACACCCTTATCTTCTGGGTTTCTGCAAATTTCCTCTCCTAAATCATGTAATGTTTTAAAACACTGGGATTTCTAGTGGAACAACAATTCAGTATATGATCAAGCTTCTAAAAATGCTAGATTTAAGGGGATTTTGCAAGACTGGGTGTGGCAACATGCAGCATCTGGTCCAGTATATCAGAACTCAGTATACAGATTCTTGAGTCTTGCTGTAAAAATTATATGTATCAAAGATATTTGTGAAGGAAGGAAATAGAATGTAGTGCACTATCTCCTTTGGAAGTAATAAACAGTTTCAGAGTATGATTAAGTATCATCTGTTTGACAACTGCAGTGTTGATTCAAACAAAAAGAAAACAACTTATCTACCACTGATCTATAAAATATATTTTAAGTTATTAAATTCAACATTTTCCAGTAATTTCTGTTGTTTACAACTCCTATTTAAAACTTTCTAAGAAAACAAGATTACAAGGATTGAAAGATCTCTTAAGATTTGCACATCCTTATTTTTTCAGAACGCAGTAGCATCCTTTTCCTATGCAGGACGTCTTGAAGCTTATTTGATGTGTTCTCTTTCTTTCTCTGTCAAGCAGTCTCTTCTCAGGTATTTAATTTTGTATGAGTACATTTCATCCATGCTAGCTTTCTTTTTTGCTAATCTCTGAAACTGTTCTGTAGCCTATAGGTGTATCATCGTCTAACATATTATCTACCTGAACTGTTCTATCCATGTACTGGGCTATAGAGTCTTTGATACAGAGACAACAGGTAGTCAGCATGTAGCTGATGCATACAAAATGTAGCCAGGTCTTTAAAAGTGATTGCTAATTTTGAAGTATTCAAACAGACAATTCCTCAGAAACAGAGGATGCTGAGTATCACCATTAAAAGGTAACAACCTGAAAACGACTGGTGCTAATGTTGATGACAATGGTAGTTTCTGGGGTTTTGACCATTGCTGTGCTTATTCTGCACTAAGACAGGGGATTTTTGTCATAAGAAAACTAATCTTCAAGGACTTGGGTTTTCTGAAGGCTCAGAAGCAAATCTCAGATATCATCAGAGGCCAGGGCTTAAACCAACTCTTTTATCTCCACTGGTGAGCCAAATACCATTTCAGTATATTATTAGGTTTACATTTCTTGTCTAAAAATGGAATGGATATCTATGTTCTCAGGCTTCTTACCTGTAGCTGGTTTATTCTACCTCTTCTCTAATCTAAAATCCAAAGAGTTAGAGACACGAAAGGGTTCACTTTTTACACCAGGAGTGGCTTCTGCTGATTTTTTGCTTTAAGAGTCTGTGAAGTCTACGTGAAAGCAAAAGAATATATTTTTTGCAGCATGTATCAATCTTCTGGTAGTCTTTGATCTCTTTAAGGGTATTCATGGTCTAAATGGCTACCACACTTTTACAGCAATAAATGAAAGCTGGATTTGAAATAATTGACACCAAAGGGAAAACATGTTAAAAGTGGTAATCTCTATTCACCACTTAATTTTTTTCCAGTGCCGAGACTTCAAAGGTAAACTAATCCTTATTTTTTTCTTGAAAACTAGTGATTTTGCCGAAGTAAAGACATTATATTATAAAGCAGATATGTACACACTCTTCACAAGGAAGATGCCAAGGAAAGTTTTAAGAAAAAATATTTTTGTCAACAAAACCATTTTCTTAAGAATTTTTTCTTACCATTTGCTTAGATTTTTCTTTCTTAGTTCAAAGTCATAAGTGAAACTAGAAAAAAAATCAAAGCAACCCAAGAATCTGTTAATCTCATTGGGTGCGAGTAGGGCTTCTGGAAGTCTGCAAATACATGTCTTTACCTCTCCTGAATTTGCCTTTTGCAAAACTCTTGTGTTTTGTGATAGCATCAACTCTCTATGCACTGGGGATAAACTCTTGATTGATACAGTTAGTAGGGGGAAAAATGTGGAGAACCAGCTTCTACTAGTTTACATAAGCAGATGTGGTAACAGAAGAGGGTATGCTGGGATTTATTCTTGCTAGCTCTGCTAATTTTCATGGACCAGATCACATTCTCATGTGCAGTGTAATACACAAAGTTAATCAGAATAGTACTGCACAGTCCTTTGCTAGATACTAAGTTCTTTGTAGATGTTAAATGAGGCATATCTCAATAAATTCCTTGCCTGAAACCAATTTCTGAACAAGTCAGAGAGAGTAAGGCATCTCAGAGCCTCTGTGGATTGGTGGGATTCAGAGGCACCCACATGGGATTTCCGAGTCACTCTGTTGGATCTGGTGGTGAAACTTCTCCCTCATGGGCATATCATGAAAACACTGTTTAGAAAGGAAAGACATGACAAAACATTTACATATATATCAATGATATGTCAAATTGCTTTCAAAATGAATAGTGATACCATCAGTCTTCGTTTCCAAAGAGAATTTTTTCATAGGTATGTCAAAGCATAGTAAGGTCCTGAGCAAATTATTTTTAGCTTTCTCCCTTTTATTCTGCATCCATATTTACTTAAAATCATTATCATTTTGTTGGTAGAGAGCAGCAGCATAAGAACAGAAATCCAAAGCCTTTAACTAAAACTAGCAGCAAAGAACTGAAAATGGGATAGAATATAATTAAATCACATTCAATTTTGAAAGTAATATGCATTGATTTCACTCCTTTAAAACAAAGTAGCTCCTTAATATTAGCATTTGAGTTACTAGCTTGTAATTCAGATGTGTTTTTATTCCATTTTTATGGGATATTCTATATTGTCATTATGCCTTGACCACTGCATCCAAGAGCAAAAACAGCCTCCTAAAGATGCCACAAAAGATGCCACTGGGTTGGCCCAGTTTTCTTGGGAGGGTATTCTAGGTTATACCAAGTAAATTTTTAAATAAATTTATATTTCATTTACTGATGAAAAATTTAAAACCATTGTTATTAAAAAGAGTATCAGAGGTAAAAATTCAGGTAACAGTTGCTGGAATGGGGGGCACCAGAGTCCATTTGCTCCTGATTACCATCACGGTGTTACAAAACATTTAACATTTAGAAGCATCTACAGGTTTTCACATTGAGCCTTTTTCTTCACTGATGTAAACAATTTTAAAGCTCTCTTAGTAGTGAGAGATGTGATATTGGGCTCATTGTTACTCTACTGAGATGCTAACAGCAAAGAAGTGAAAGGAATAAAGTTCAACATAAGTTTTGAGAGATTTCCAAAGAAAAAAGTGATTATAAGTTCTCCTTTTTCAAAGGGTCAGTTGTTCAGTAAGACAGTCTCAGAGGGTGACATTACATTATTATACCAATTTGTCACCTAAATTAAAGCCATTTAGCCTGTTATTTAGTGTGCAGCTGCAGAACTGATGTGTTTTATATTTTTTTTTTTAATGTGCTTTTTTATAGATGGGAAAAAGAAAACTCTATATGGAGGCAAAACTCACATCAACTCTAAAGATGTTGCTTATGATAGGAACTGTCTCCGGCAAGAGGAACAATAATCTGAACAGATCAAAATGCTCTCCTTTGTTACACATATCTTACTTGTTGGTTAAAAACACAGCAGTACAGAGATATCCCTTTACACAGACATCTTATTTTCTTTATATCTTTTCTGGTTTTGTGATAAAGTACTTTCCCTAAAACAGAAATAAGTGCATTTGTGCAGCCACAGGAACTATTTCACATGTGACCACAGGTAGTGTCTTCTTAATTACAAAACAACTTCATTTCTATTTTATATGTTACTACTACTATTATTTATGTACTACTATTTATTTTATTTTACTTCTAATGTTTAAAATATTTGACTGTTCTACCAGGAAAAAGAAACAATATCAACAAAATAGATGACCATATGGAAAACATGGAGAAATGCAAGACTGCTGCAAGATGAAATCTGAACATCTCTAACCCCCATTTGAACCTAACTAGAAACTTGTTCAGAATTTATTCAAATTCAGGTCTTATTTTAATCCCTTTCTCATTTTACAATTCAGGGTATTATTATCATTATACTGCATTAGCCAGAGGCAGTATTTCTATCAGAATGATAAGGTGCTGTCCTGGCTGGTCAGTTATCCAAATCTGTGAACAGTTTTTATATATGCCATATGGTATACTAATTTACTTTCCTGGTAGACTATCTTCTCCTGAAGTTTCTCCCTATCTCTACATCTAGCTTTCATTTTGACTTTTGGTGACCTTCTAATAAGCACACTCCTTTCTTTTTTTTGCTCCATTTTTAGGGTTTTTTTCATACTAAAATGTCATCTGTCATAACTTCTTGCGGTTTTTTTTCAGCCTGTTTGCCTTTGATTGCTTTCTTAAATTGCACATCAGTCCTTTATTGTCTCATTAAAACTCTATCATATTTTTTATGTTTCCAAAGAAGCACCTTTATGTGTTGGAGAACAATATACTGACTTACAACAGTGTTCTGTTCTGCTTTTATTCGAAGCAATTGCCACATGTACACAGTCCAATATTCAAATACTCAGAACAAGGGTAAAGATTTATCAGTTTTATCAAAGAACCCATACACAAGCAGGCATACAATGGTGTTTACTTTTCTGTGGGCAAGTAGAAGTGGGGATACATCGCAGTGTGCCAGGCTCCAGGAGGTTATTTCAAGTAGTAGTGTTACACTGAGTTTTTAGTGATGGAATCATATGGTGCAACTTTGTAGTTGGCAGTTGGTGGAGTGACTTTGGATTAGTTATGAAGGCTCATGGTTCTGAACTTTGACTGAGTGATCTAGTGATTGGGAAATCCTGAATGGATACACTGTGATTATGATTCAGCATAGTCTCATCTTTCCTCTGCTGAAAGTGACACTGAGGAAAATGGTGAGACTTCGGACTGAAACTCAGTCTTAACTATTTCTTATTTATGTCTATTCAAATTCTGTTTTGTAGATATTTTCTGAAATGACTCATGACCTATCAGCATTTCACTGAGGTATTGTCCTTGTCTGTTTAAGTCTTTCTAGTGTGGAATGACAGGAAGGTATGTCAACCATGGCAGAAGAAGAAATCAGCAGGGAACATCTTAACACCCTGTCAAAGCAACTCTGCAACTTTTTTATCACAGTGCAAGAGGAAAACACAGCTTTATAATTATGAATCACTGATTTTTGGGTAATTAAAGTGAAAAGGGCAACAGAAATAACATTTATAACAACTGTTTTCCCCTCTAACTCTTGGAGTTCTTCATCCATATACAGCATCCATTTCTTTTTGAAGGGACGATCACACCTGGGGGGAACCTGGAAACCTGTGCTGTTAGAGAAAGGCTCTAGCTGTTCCTTGGACCCCTCAACTTTCTTTTCAATTTTTTTTTTTGTATGAAGAATGAAGGATTTTTACTTCTTTCACATTTTCTCAGCTATTTCTCTCCTATCAGATGATGACCAGACACCTGTTTTCCTCAGAAATTTACTTTCAATTTGAAATAATCTGACAAATCAGAGTTTAAACTGCAAAATTAAATTATTATTCTAATTTGTTCATCTATGTACTTAGTTTAATTATATTATGACAGATATGAACAAAGTAAATCTTCTAGCTTTTGCATAAAGGAAACCAATAGCAAGATTCAAATTTTTTTTGGCTTGTTGCAATGTGAAGATCTGTTATCTGTAAGTCTTTCCACAAAAGCTCCTTTTAAATGACCAATGTTTCCTTCCACACACATTAAGAAAACCACCTTACATTTAAATAACACTTGATTTAAATATTTATTATTTAACCTTTCAGTAAAAATGTTTATTGAATATCATTTAAATATTTTAATTTTAAAACAATAAATAAACCCCAAACCTGCATTTAAATAATTCTAATTTTGTGACACAAATTACCTCAAGCCAAGCAACTCTAAAGTCAAGTTGAAAATATATTGTTATTTTTATTCAATTTAAAACAAAACAAGCCAAAGCCCAAGGATAGATTTGGAAAGACCCATGAAAGGTCCTGGTGTAATGAAATCTTCTGAGTACTTTACCACTGTTATATTTTAATTCTTGTTTAATAAAGTTATTATTTAAAATCGCCACAATTGCACACATTTGGAAGAAACAGCCTCTTTAAAAGCTTCAAAAATATAAATCTGTGGGCAATCCAAGAAAATACTAGAATGCATGGAGGATAACTTCTGCCCTGAGTAAACCTAAATGTTTTATTCCATGTATATCTATGCCCAAAATTATTACTGTCTCTTTAAAGCCAGGTGCCAAGGCCAGAAACAGAACTGCAAGGGCTGGGGGGGTCCCTTTACAAAGTCAAAGTTGCCCAAACAGGTTCCCTTGCCTCATGGTTTTTGCCTAAGGCAGAGGCTCTTCTTAGATTTTTGGTTTTTTCCCCTTTTGTTTCTCTCATATTCATTTCTTTTTATTGGTGGAAAGGGATTTGTTAAAAATAAGGTCAGAAAACTCATTCTGGAGCTCCTCTTAAACTGTCTTAAACTGAGACAGCTTCCTAAGCCAGGCAATAGAGAGCCCTGCCAGAGGGAAGATGATCATGGACCTGATAGCCATGAACGAGAGTGAGCTGTTTGGGAATGTCAGGGTTGGAGGCAAGCTGGGCTGCTGTGGTCAGACATAAGTGAAGTTCACAGTCTTGAGGAACAAGGGGCAAGTAGGGAGTAAAGTTAGGTCCCAGCAAAATTCCAGCTTTTCAAGGAGTTAGTCAATAGAATCCCCTGCCAAACTGATCTTGAGGATAAGGAGCAGCAATCTAACAGAGCTGGCACATTATTAAGGATATTTTCTGTAAGGATATAAAGCCTAAGAACAAGCCAGCCCCAGGCACAAGAAATAAGGCAAGGAAGGCAAGAGACTGGCGTGGCTGTTGAGACCTGCTGGTCAAACTAAAGGACAATAAAGATATGCACCAGCAAGGAAAACAAGGACAGGTACCCTGGGAATAGTCTGGAGATACAGCTCCATTGTGCAGGACTCAGGTGAGGAGGAGCAAGTCAAATCATTATTTATATCAGGATGCTAACAAACAGACTAAGAACTTTCAAAGGACAGTTTTTTTTTAAAATAAAATACAGAAAAACTTCTCTTTTACACAATTGTAAGAAAGAACTTATAGCCTTGATGCATGATGCTTGCTATATTTCTTGGCATGTGTATTCCAAAGGCATCTTTCTCTATTCCATATGAATATATTGAGTTCTATACAAGCTCCTGCTCATGATTCAGTTTCTTACACATCTCCACCTGTATTATGTCACCTGCTTTGTGGCTGCCGCCTTTGAAGAGCACAGATGGTGCCTAAGTCCTTTGCACATATGTGCACATATGTGTTTTGAATGTTGTAGGACATATCAAATGGGACAAGACACCTATGTTTAAGCATCCCCCAAAGAGTGTAATTCTGTGACTGAATATGTAACATAACCTCCACAATCTCCACGTTTAATATGCTATTGGTTTTAAGAGACAGTTACAGGTTAACTAGTCTTTATATATAAAAATGGGGATTAAGACTGCTTTTCTGAGGCAAGTCCATAGTGTATGAATGGAAAAATAAGTTATGAGTGATTCACCTAACCTGGGACAGCAGAGAAGTTCTTTTAGAAAAGTTAACTTAGTTACGTATATACTAACTATGGTATTATCTAGAGGATAAACTTTTGACACTGAATAAATAAACAAATACTATTTAGTGAAGAATAGCCTAACTTTTGGATGTAAAAGGCTGATAAAATCTTGCATGCAGCCAGAATGGAATAAGGTACATGAAGATTTATCAAGTCTCTGAGGGTGTCTTGTACTCCTCAGAATGGCTTAATAATAGTGAGACAACTTCTCTGGACACGCTTTGTAAAAGAAAAGGTTTTAAAAATGACAAAAAATAACAAACATTATAGACTAAAAGAAATATAATCGAACACAGTGCAGAGCAGAGAAAACTTTTACACTGGTATGGCAGTCCAAAAAAACAACTGAGCTCCTTTGTGTAGTCCCTTTAGTACTGGATGGTCCAGGTGGGCCACCTGGCACTTTGCCCAATGAAATTGGCAACAGGCTTTGAGGTATACTTCCAAAGCCCAGTCAGAGCTCCTGTGCTGGTACTGGGCCAATTACAATGAGAAGGCTGTAGAAAATTCTAGTTCAGCTTCCTTACATTTTCCAAGGTAAGCTGAAACTCTTTCCCTTATATAGAAGCTCCTGATTGGGTGTGGGGGTGCATTCCTACAAAAGGTTGCTAAAGACTGTTCTGTTGAAGCAATAGTTCCTCATTCTTCCCCCAGATACACTAATGAGAAGGTGGTCAGAAAGAATACCTGGACCCTTCCAAAGGAGCCTTTGCATATATTCTGCTTGTTCCGTCTCTTTCCCGTCCCCTGTTAGTCAAGATTTAGTTTGAAGACAGAAAGCTGGATTTATGCCTATAAGATTTATGTCTTATTTATGCAAATATAAGTAGTGTTTATTTGAATACTGCTGCACAAGAAGAGGGAAGATTTCACAAGTTTTTCTTAAACTTGTAGCTTTATGATTATGACTCATTCCTTTTGTTACTGTCATTAGAAACTACTCTAGGAAGATGAAAATATTTGGCAGCCATATATTATTTCACCTAGAATCCCTGAAGCACACTGAAGATGGGAGGAAAATCAAATCAAATAACTTGACTGATATTAAGTCAATACCTTTCTTAATTTTACTCTTCTTCCTTTTCTTCCACGCTCTCAATTGAGATACACTGACCTAACATGCACATGGACAACAGATCTTAAATTCATGGAACATCCAGTTTGATTATGCTTTATTACAGAAGCTTGATGAGAACATAAGAGAAGAATGTTAATCAAAGAAATGAAGACTCTTTTCCACTGAGGAAGCACAAAAATTATTTATGAACTGATGTCTCAGAGAGATACTTTTTTTTCCCCAAATTGCAAGTTCTATATGTAAAAAGTATGAGGGATAATATGTTGTCCAGGAATTCATACAGAGAAAATCTTATGGTGAAAGAGTACTACCAAGTTTGCAAAGACAAACCTTTCAACATTAAGGAAAGCTGGCTGCTTTGCAACTTTACTTAAGGTCTGTTAATTTCCTATCAGTGTAATTAAAGTGATCACATGCTACTTTTTCCATTGGATTTCTTCATCTGATACTCAGAGTATGATGAATTAGTCTGTGGCCTTTACTCAGATTTTATCCATGGAGACATATAGACTTGTTCTTAAGATAACCATCAATATGTTATTTTAGGACTTCCCAGACAGCTGCAGGGGGGTCATATGTTGTTGCAGTACCATGGAATAGTAATATCTAAGTTTATATAAAAAATAATACATGGACAAAAAAGTAAAAAGAAATAGAAATTCAATAATCACATTTGAGATAATGGAATAAGAGATAGTTGTTGTAGAGGGATAAGCTGTCGTTCTTTAGTTGCTTGCATTTGACAAATTTTGTTGTCCATCACGAAGCACAGCTCTGCCACAGCAAATTTCAGCATAATGGCTTTCAATTTGGTAAAGTTATAAGAAACCAAAAAAAAAACCCAAAAAACCCAGCTATCTTTCAATAACTGTTAATATGTCGAAGAATATCCAAAAATAATTGTCATAGTTTCCTTGTCAGACTTCGTGCCTTGCAAATACTTCTCCTTATTTTTTAAATTGGGCCTTAGGAATTAATTGCATATAGTCTGCCTTGTATGTGGTAATAGACTTACCCACAAGAAATATACATCTAATATTTAAAGGATCTGTTATACAGCATGAAAAAAGTTTTAGAAAGCTTATGGAATTTGTGTTGTACTAAAAATAATCAAGGGGTTTTTTTTAAATGAGAGTGCTGAAGACAACTGTGGAAAATGGGACATAATTAAAATTTATAAATTAAATTATTCTACATTCCAAGGAATTAAAATATAACTATAATACTTTATGCCATTTTTCTTCCTTTGCCTCTAGGACTAATAAAGGCACAGCAGAAAGGGAGGGCTGTGACACTGAATTGGTAGTCTTGAAAATGAGTTCTACTTTCAGCTCTTCAAGTTATTTGCTTTCTGACCTCCTCATTTACTTTTAAGATGAAATGCTCTAGGTTTGTCTCCTTCCTTCCTTCCTTCCTTCCTTCCTTCCTTCCTTCCTTCCTTCCTTCCTTCCTTCCTTCCTTCCTTCCTTCCTT
>VZUI01034637.1:0-46109 GCA_013401135.1 Cettia cetti | reverse complement strand
CCCGAACGGCCCCGCCAGGCCGAGGGGGTCTCGGCGCACGGGGCTCGGAGGAGGCGGCGAGGCCGCGCGGTGCCCGGGGTGCCCGGGGTGCCCTGGCCCCGCCGCTCCCGGGCACCGCCGAGGAGCAGTCGAGGCCGAGCTGCAGCACGGCGCCGGGCGCGGGGTGCGAGGCCTGGGGCGGCCCCGCTCCCGAGGAGAGCGAGTGGTGGTAACTAAAATAGTGCAGGAGCAAAGACAGGGGAGCGCGGCCAGGGCACCTGGAGGTGCACACCTGGCGCATGGCACGGCTTGCCCAGCCTGGCTGGCGTTCCTGTGGAGCACCTCACCACCCCCTCTGGAAGGGGTCCTGGCATTTTCTCCATTACTGGTGAGCTTTTGGGCCTCTCGTGTGTGTTATCTCCCCAAGAGTTTTGGTTTTGCCTCCACCACCTCACAGGCAGGCTGTCCCCTGCAGATGGGAGCAGCCCCTTGATGCCCGGCGGCACAGAAGCCACACAGCTTGGGCTACCTTTGGCATCACCTGGAGGACTTTGCTTCCCATCGAGGCCAGTGCTCCCTCCCAGTACTGCAGTCATATCCCAGCACCGGGACTCTCCCATCTCGTGATCCCAGCCAGCTGCTGCCACAGCACACCGTGGGGATGATTGTCTTCCCACTAACGGTGCTTGCAGGGTTGGGAAACCGGCGCCTTGCAGTGCCCCTTTGTCACCGGCAGCCTTGGAACAGCAGCTCTTCCTGCAGCAAAGCAGCATCTTTGTTAACTCACATCTTGAGAGTGGTTTTTACTGGGGCTGGGCTGTTGAAGATGGGGAGGTGAGCAGCCCTGTGCCTGCTCCCCTCGGCTGCACATGGGGGCCACAGCTGAGGAAGCTGTCCTTTTCCAAATAAAACAGCCAGGACACATGCAATAGGAAATAAGTTCCTCTCTTCTGAGTGAACTTGCCGTGGGTGGAGAAGAAGGAAATTAAACAATAGAAAAAACGTGCAGGGCTTGATATGGCAGGAAAATAAACCCCAGTGCTGCTGGCTTCTGGCAGAATGGCCAAGCATCTTCCCTTTGCCCGTGTCAGTGTTCATTTTGTGCAAGGACAGTGAAGGCAAAGCTCATGTTTCCCAGTGCCCTTCCGTGGCTGGGGCATCCATGTGTGGGTGTGGGGACGCCAGAATCTCCCCATGCCACCCATCAGGGTCACCTTGCCCAACCCCAGTACATGCCATGACGCCCCACCACCTGCAGCCCCCAAATTTGTCCTTTCCAGCCTGGAGCTGCTGGCACAGGACACGGATGCTGGTGGGGAAGCTCACACACACAAAGCCCTTCCCGCTTCCTGTGCCTTTGGGAAGCAGGTGGGCCTGGAATGATTTTGTTTGGATGGGATTGGAAAATCCAGCCCACCAACACAGAGACTTTTCCTGACAGGTTGTTCTGGGTTTTCCCCCCCTTCTCTGCCAGTACTGTAGAACAGGACATATTTAATACGCTGTTGGTGGTAATTTAAACTGAAGGAAGAAGACACCTCATAAGTCAAAAGCCAGGCTGGAATGAAGAGGGAATGATTAATATTTTCTTCAGTAGTGTGTCATGGTGAAGTATGGCACTGCTGAGTGTGTCCCTGCTACAGAGTGTCACCATCAGCACCTGCCTGTCTCCTTCCACAGGCTTTAGAAGCAGGTTTGATTTTGGGATAACTCTGAGTGCTGGGTGAGGCTGGAGGGCTGTGGTCCCACCATCTTGGCCAGCTTTGTGACTATGAGCTGGAAATGGAACTGCTCTCTTGGCTCTCTGTACTCTGGGGCAGAGTCATGGAGGGTTTTGCTAAAAATTTTGGAGGTTTTTTGTTTGGTTGGGTGTGATTTTTTGTTGTTTGGTTGTTGTTTGGGTTTTTTTTTTTGATTTTTTTGTGTAATTCCACCGTCTGGATGTACCTTAATGAGTTGTGTTTTTATTTTTGGCTGTTGAGGTAGAGCTTGCCTGAATAAAGTTAGGACTCAAGACAAGAGAAGTAAGATACTCAGTTCCTGTGTCTTGTGTTTGCTTCATGGCCTCATAGGACAGGGGCTTCCAGTCTGTCTCACTGATATCTCCAACCCTTCCAACTTCAGGACCTCATGACAGCCCTTGACTTCCCTGTGTGATTTTGGCTGAGGTGGTGGCATGCTTTGTGCCCTTGTCATGTGTATGTTGGTGGTATTGGAACTTGACACAGGGGCTGGAGGGCCTGGGTGGAGGAAAAGTGGGATGCTGCTTTCCTGGAGACCATCCTACAAGCCTTGGGGGCTGTGACCAGTCTGCAGGTGCCAGTGGGAGATGGTGCCCCCATGCCCACGCTATGCCTGTCCCAAGGTATGGTAAAGCCCTTGTTTCAGACCCCTGGACAGGCTGGAGTCACACCCTGTGGACATGGAGAGTTGGTGGCCTGTAGCTTATGACTCAGGTTGTTTTCCTGCAAAAGCCACTGACTAATGGCAGAGCCTGCAGAAGACTCATCAATATCAAGCTGTAAATCCCGTGTGTGACAGTGGCCAGGGGGTTGGGATTGGGGGCACCTTGGTTCCCACATCCTACCCAAAACCAGCAGGACCTTGCTGCCTCCTTTTGCTCCTGGAAGGGGACAGGATCCTCTGCACTACCTTCAGGTGGTACAAGCCTTCCTAAAGGGGTTTAGGAATATCAAGATGTCCCTAAATGGGCAGTATCCCAAGGGGAACTGCCCCAGTATTTATTGGGGAATGTCCTGAGTTCAGCCCTGCTACTGTTCTGGTCAAAGCTGTGGAAATGGAGATGGTCTTGGAGAGATCAAGACTCTCTTCTAGGACCTCTGCCCTGTTGTCCTGCTTCTGCCAGGGAACCAAAAACATCTTGGAATTTATATTCACTGATGTAACACAGGGAAAAAGTGTTTCCTGTCTCTGAGCTTGGGCACATTGAAGGTTGGATGTACAGTGAGGGGTGTCCAGCTCAGCTCCCACTGCCACACAGGGAGAAAGCTCTGGGTATGCTTAGGAAGGGTGACAGCCCCTAGGATGTTGCTGCTCCTCAGGGTAGCCTGCTGCTCTCCTGGCTCTGCTTCCCATCTCTTGGCAAAACCTGGAAACCTTCTAGCTACTTGTCAGCACCCCACCAAGTATTCCCCTTCCTTCCCAACACTGCATCTTCACGGCCTTGTACAGCCCTGCAGCCCCAGGGCTTGGAGCTCCTAGAGAAAGGGGATGCATTAGAAAGTGTTCACTGCACACTTGGGAAGTATGGCTGCGAGTGCTGTCAGTGTCTGGACCTTGGCTCAGGCCATTTTCAGTCTCCTCCATCGGCCTTGATCCATCCCTTGCTGTGCTGGTGCACTGCTGGGTTCATGGATTTACGTTGGAGAGTGGATTGAGGCCAAGAGGGAAGGAGTTGGTGCAGGTGGGGCATGACAGGTTGCTTCCTCAAGCATTTGCTTGCCTTGAAGCCCTTGCAGAGGAGAGGGAGAGGACAAGGCTTATGCTGGAGCAGGTAAACCAAAGCAACATACTTCACCAGTTCATACCATTAGGTTCCTGCAGCCTCAGACCTGGAAATGGGGGAGGTAAGAGGCAGCTCAGATGCCAGCAGCTGTGCTTGTTGGGGGCAAGTGTGGCCTTTGCCAGTGCTGTTCTAGGGGGTGAAAACAAAACAAATCTTGCAAGTGTCCCCTGTGCTCTGTGCCTGTTCCTGCTCCCTGTTTTCCCTGGGCTGCTGAGCCTTGCAGCCTCTGGTACATTTTAAGGGTGACAAAGTTTACATGCAGAGGTAATGTCTTTTATTAGCCTAACTAATACCTTTAGGAAAAAACAGATGTGCTCTTGGGCCTGAGAAATGCCTGCACGGCCAAAATGTGTCGCTTGTTCCAACTGTGTGCATTGGTCTAATAAAAGATCTGACCTCCAGCCTGTCCCGGCCATGACCTTGGAGCACGCTGGCCCTGGAAGCGTCCTGCCTGTGCGTCAGTGTGTGCTGCCCAGCCCTTCCCAAAGGACCTGCCACCCCAGGAGCCGTCGCAGGGACACACCCACCTCACGGCAGGGGCTGCTCTGACTTTCGGTTCAACACTGGCTGCCAGCACCTGGCCCTGAGGGTGCTTTGGGCTCCTGGCAGCGTCTGTCCTGGCAGACTGCAGGGAAGGGGAGGTCAGAGGCAGCTCAGCAAAGCACTGGGGCACCAGGCAGGATGGATGTGGTCTGACAGGAGCATCCCGGGGAGCTCCTGGGAGGAGGGAGCAGCTCCATCCTTGCAGGGATTTCTCTGGAATGTGGGCACTGGCGGGGGGTTGGTTGCTCTGTGTGAGCTGGTTCATGACGCGTTTTTATGGATTCTGCTTTGTAAAAGTGCTGGTTTGGGGCCAGGTTAGCACTCACAGGGCAGCCTGTGCTCCCCAGAACAGCTGGCAGTGCTGTGGCAGGATGGCTCTGCTCTCCTACCAGCTTGGGAAGCTGTCAAGCAAAGGAAGCAGCTGGCCCATCCTGTGGGGCTTGCAGTGCTGCCATGGCTGAGCACAGGGAATCGCTGCTGCCTCAGGGCTCTCTGACATCCACTGCCACCCTCACACTCATGGCAGGGCCAGCATCTCTGCAGGGGAACACTGGCAAAGCCAAGTGTCAGAGGCAGCAAAAGGTGGCATCGAGGGGCTTTCAGTCTGTGGTTTTTTGGATAGGAGTCCTCGTGCGACCTTCTTGTGAGAGGGCAGGCTGCCACTCCAGTGAAATATAAAAATGCATGTGAGATTATTTTCCCCTCATCCTTTTTCTTTTTAAAATACTTGGGATTCAGACCCTGATTATCCAGAAAGGCTCTTGGGTGCTTGGAAAGCCACAGGAACCGACACGGCACATTTCGAAGCAGGAAAACCCAATTCATTGAGTGGATTTTTTCCCCCTGTGAACCCACTTAAAATTCATGGAGAGTTTTGTCGGTAAGAACCTGTTTCAATTAACAGACAAAAGAAACTCTCCTCGTTAAGCGTCGCTTTCAATTAAGGTTTGGGAGAATTCCCCAAGCTCTGCTCTGAGGCTGTTCCCAAGGATTCAAGGACAAAAAATACCCCTGAGGAGGAGTCACCTGTGAAGGGCTTCAGCTTTTTTTGGGTGGGGGGGGCTGCAGTGGCACAACCCAAACCTTAACATGCCTGTGGGATGTTGGGGTGTTTTGTTGGGATGGTGTTGGGGATCATTAGTGCTGAGGGATCAGCTGCCCAACCCCAGTGTCCCTGGGGCATAGGAAAACTAATGACTGCTGCTAATTGCTGGCCTAGTTTGTGGAGGAGACTGATTTCACGTGGGTATTGGGAGATGCTGAGATGCTCTTCCAGATCAGGATGCTGAGGACAAGGAGGATGGGAGCCACTGGTGCCCCAGGATCAGAAATTGGGTGAGGGTTCCTCTGTACAGCCTCACTGATGGGGCTGGGACACCCTGGGGCTGGGGAACGGGGTGGGAGATGGGGATTAGCAGGGGCAGGACCTTGGGATGTGGGTTTGAGATGGGTTTGCTAGAACTAGTCTTAGAAACCCACCAATTGGGCTTGCCACCAATTGGGCTTGCCAGCATGCTCTGCCATGAAAAGTTTTAATCATGGGCTTCCAGAAACCTCACCCAGTTCTTAGGATTTAGGTTTTTAAAAAATTTATTCAGGTTTTTTCTCCCCTAAAAATTCAGCATATACGTGCCACACACTGAACCTTGCTTTTTCATCCCTCTGCAGGCAATGAGCTGTTCTCATGATTGGTTTTTTTTTCTTTTGAAGAAAACTTGAGAAAAACAGTACTTTTATCTTTTGCAGTAAAACTGAAGTGCTAACAGGGCTTTCTGGGTGAAAAAATGCCTCTTCCAGAGCTGGACACTTTGACTAAAAAAAACTTTTTTAAAGTGAAAATTGTTAACCACTTTTACTGGACTCATTGCTCATATTGGTTTCTTTCCCCCAAGAGCAGGAAAATGGTGGGCAGGCAGAGCCAGAGGTTTATTTCCAGAGGGGAGTGAGGTGTCAAGGGGAAGCTTGGTTCAGCAATTCAGGTGAATGCTCCAACTGCTCATTTCTGACCAGGCTCTATAAATCAGATCTTAACGAAAAAGAGCTGAGAAAAAGGGAGGATTTTCCTGCTGAAGGCCTCCTGGGGTGGAAATTCTCCAGACCTTATAAATCATGGATTGGTTTTCCTGATAATTCCTTGTGTTTGGTCATATCCAGCCTGTGCATGAAGTGGAGAAGCAGAGCCAGGTGGGTTTGCAGCAGGAGCAGCACCAGTGGCTGCCTGTCACTGCCTGTCTCAAGGTTAGCTGCTGGGGCTGTTGTCCATTTTTAACTTGACACCTCTTGGGCACTGTTGGAAGGCTGGTGTCCTCAGGAAAGGAGCACTGGGATTTTCCCTCTCCCAGAGCAGGGTGTTTTTCTCCCTGCTAGGTTGTAACTACTGTTTGCAAAGCACTTAAGCAGCCTATGTAATTTACCACTAAGATGCTCCTTATCTGGCATTACAAAACCTCCAGCAAGTGGGTGACGGGGACAAGCCCCTCTGTGTCCTTCTCTGTGTTTTCCCCTCTGTCTGCTCCACATCCCTCTCCCCTGCCCCTGCATCCAGGCTTTGCAGCTTGGCAGGAGCTGCAAATCGATGTCCCTACAGCTCATCCCTCTGTCCAAGTCTCTTGGGCCCATCCTAAAGGCTCACTCAGGCTGTCAGGACATGGGGATCACCAGGAGAAACTCCTAGTTTTGCAGTGGCTGAAGTTTTTATGCTGGGTTTCTCTTCCTGGGCTGTGTGGCTTTGTCTCCTGTGGCCCAGGGCTTGTGCCCCAGCTCCAGGAGCATCCTGATGGGATCATCATACCACCATGCATCAAAGTAAAGGAGATCATCTCCTGATTGTGCCTTCTCTTGGTCAGTGGGTCCAGCTGTGGCTGGGGAGGGAGGAGATGGAGACAGGGACAGACAGTGGTCCTTCACACCCTGAGATAGCTCTTTTCTCTTGCCAGTGCTTCCAGCTGTCTGCAGATATTTCCAGTCGTAGCTGGGATTACTGTCATTTAGAGCTGATAAAGGCAGCAGTGCAGAGGTGGGTGTTTAAAGGCCATTTTTTCATGCCAGTTACTTTTTCATTTTCAAAGCAACCTCCCCTGTCTTGAGCTTGCAGTTGTCTCTTGAATAATGTGATGGCATTAATCTCCTCTCTAAGGATGTGCTTAGCTCAGTGGTTTTAGATCTGTAGCCCTCTAAATATTACCACTGACTGAAGGGGATTCCCTCTAGAGGGAACTTTAACCTATTAATAATAATTTGGCTGCCTTTTGTGCATCTTTTACAGGTAGTGCTGATTCCCAGGGCTGCAGGGCACCACTTGGTGATCACTGGGGATGCTGGTGAGGGCGCCTGAGCTGTGGGAGAGACAGAAGGTGCAGTTGGATGAGCACTATCTGCCTGCTGGGGGCCTGAGTCCCAGCCTGGCCAAATTTAGACCTTGCAGTAGCCTTTTGCCTTCAGGTGGGAGATGCAGCAGATGTGTAGGTGGGGCTAATCCATCCACATTCCCTGCAGTGGTCGGTTAGGGGAAGGGAAGTGTTGGAGCGAGCAGGAGTGATTGCAAATCGCTGAGCTGTGCAATGCAATTTAGCATCCTGCTGTAAATCCACCTCCATCCGTGCTTAACCCTCAGGGCTGGCTTACACGGGGAAGTGGCGCTGGTGTGGTGGTGAGGTGATTACCCAGCAGTGGTGGGTCTCTCCCTGCAACGATGAAGAGTGAGAAGCAGGGGTGCCCACCCAAAGGGCGCCAGCAGGAGAGGAGCAGGGTGACCCATCTGGCTGTGATGTTTAGGATGTGGCTTCCTCTCTGTGGGTTGAATGTTGGAGGTTTGGGAGCTACTAGAACTGGGGACTGAGGTTCTTGCACAAAATCTTGGAGTGTCTTCTGCATGACAGTAGATACCTGCTCCTCCCCTTCCACCCTTTCCAAAGTGGTGCAAGAGAAATGTGTGAGTAATTTCTTGCTCTGTCACACCCGTGGTTTTGAGCTCACCTCTCATCTCTGGGCCATGAGCTTGGGACAGTTGATTTATCCAACAGATGGGACTTGTGAACTGCCTGATCTTCACTGCTTGCACCTGCAGCCAGACCTATTCCACCCCTCAATAAATCAAACCCTGCTGTGGTTGTCTTCTGGGTTCATTGACCCTTCCCTCTCTTCCGGATCTGTTTGCACTTCCTTGCTTACATTTAATCCTTCCATTGCATCTCTGCAAAATCTCACTGGTATTTAAAGGAAGAGTGCTGTAAGCCACTAATGGAGATGGTTTCATTCCCTCTCATGTCATCTGGTGCCTCCCTGACTTTCTGGGGTGCAGTGGTTCCCCAAGCAGTATTTGTGGAAAATAACTCTGAGTACTGGGAAACCACCATGCCCAAACTGCACCAGGGGGTGGGTTTTGAAAAGCTTTTCTCTTCCTCCTGCAGCTCCCTTAGATTTGAAGCACTGATAGCAAAGGGCATCCCTGTCCCCTGGTTGCACTCCCTGCCCATCCTGGGGTCGGATCTGGCTCCGCAGGGTGCTCCGGGCTCCCAGCCACGCTGGGAAGCTGCTTGGATGCTGATTGTGTTTGTCAGGGCAGCCGGATTAATAGCACCGTGGCTAAGCCTCCACACTGAGCCTCCTCTCCAGTGGAGTCTTTGCCAGGGCATTGCTCAGAAACCCACGAGAAAAGAGCATTTTCCAGGGTTCTTTCTCCTGGGGTCGTTGATGTGCAGCTGTGGCTGAGCACCCGCCTGGTGATGGGATTCTGGGGGCCTGAGGTCTGTGTGTGGGACTCAGGCTGACATTTCCAGCTGGTGCCTTTTAAATAACCACTGTGGTTTTAAAAGGCACCTGAGCAGCATCTAAAAATTAGGTTAAAAGGAAGTTTGACCCTGGCTGTCACCTTGCCAGGTCCTGTGGTTTTTAAAATTTTACCGTCTTGTTTCCGTTTTTGTTTTAGAAAAGCTGTTGGTCTCAAGGACTTGTTTTGTGCTATTGGGCATGAACCTGCTTCCTTCTCTGGCAGTGAGCTGTCAGCTCTCCCACCACTGCTGGGGTTGTGCAGGGGTTTGCTGGGCAGGATGCAGCCAGCACCCACTTGCACCAGGAGGGCCCTGGGCAGGAGCATCCCCACCCTGCAGCATCACCCCAAAGTCCTTGGCATCCTCCCCATGAAGGGTTTGCTCTGGCAGTGAACTGGCAGAGCAGGATTCCTGCCTGCTTCCTGCCACACTGGCGGGTGCTTGGGGCGGGATGCTGCTCGTCCTGGTCCCAGCTCACACCTGGCTGCTCCAGGGGTCTGGTTCTGGCTGCACCCCCTGCCTGGGCAGGCTTTGACGTGGCAGCCTGGGGAGACTCAGCCAGCGTCTGGCCGGAGATGCTGTCTCCAAAGCCTGGTCATTAAGTACCAGTAATGAAAAGCTCTTAGGAGAAAATGGACTAATGAAGCACCCTTGGAAATGGCAGGTGATGTAGGTGCTCTTCCCTGTTTCCTTAAGGGCGGTGCAAGGATGGACACACGGTCCTGTCCATCAGCTGCTGGCTCTGGTGCTTGGCATCAAAGCCACTGCTGCCATTTGCCTGCCCATCACTGTGGGAATGCAGCTGCTAGCACCCACTGCTCATGGCAGATGAAAGAAATGGAGAGGGATTGGGATGGCACAGCCAGGCTGGATAATGCATTCCAAGCTCTCTGCATCCCTAGGCAGGGAGACTCCCTCTGCACAAGCACATCCCTAAAATCAACTTACCTGGAGAAATGCCCTGTCGCAAAACCCCAGCAGGGCTGTTGTCTCAGGGTTGCTGGAGGGGCAGAAGTGTGGTGGAACAGGCAGGACGCACCTCAGGAGGGGCTAAGGAGAGAAGGTGCTGCATCTCTTTTGGTCGTGCCTGGAGATTATCCATGTGCACAAAGATAAATTACAAATCAATTAACCCAGCTGTTCCACCATGTCCAGCACAGCCAGCAAGGGGAGGTTGCTGGTGTGTGATGGAGATGGTGAAGGAGGAGGCAGTGATGGAGGCTGGAAGGAGACTGGCCACCAGCAGCACCTACAGGGGCCTGGCTGAAGCAGTGCCATGTCGGCAGGGTTGGGAAGAGCTCCCTGGAGCAGGAGTTGCTGCTGGGAAGGGCAGGGATGACAGGATTACCCTGCCAAGCCCCAGCCTGTAATCCACAGTGCCGCTCAGCCAGCCATGTTTAATTCTGTTAGGAGCCCGGCTGGTGTCAGCAGGGAGGGTGCTCAGCCACGGTGCTGGCACAGCACAGGGAGCTCTCCCTGGGAGGAACAGGGACTCCTGCCCTTGTCCCCAACACTGGTAATGAGTTTGGGGACAGTGCTGTGAGTCACTTTCTTCTTTAAACACAGTGGTCTCATCGGTCTGTCCCCCAGGTGGCTTCACCTTCTGGCAAGCAGTGCTCATTGTGTTCCTTTTCTTTTTCAAATGAGCCTTTCACAGGGAAGGCAAAAATATTCCCAAGGTCCCTTTGGCTCCACGTGGACTCCCACCTCAGTGACCTTGGCTGGCAGCTCCTGACTCGGCCTTGAGCTGCCCACCTGGCAGACTCCCCGTGTCCCTCCCTGCCAGCCCAGCTGGGCCATGGGGGGCTCAGACCACCTCCCATTCTCCTCGGCAGAGTGCAGCCCCTGCTGGGCACAGGGAGGAACGGGGCTGCTTCTCCAGCTGCTTGAGGCACCAGAGGTTCACAGGGGTCTGGGGGCTCCCCTGCATAGCCCCTGGTGATGCACCTGCACTCCAGGGGCACCCACAGCTGGGATCCCACGGCACGGCTGCGCCGCTCCTGCTGCATCCCTGGCGCCGTCGGGAACTCACGGCGTTCTTGTGGCAAGCCCTGGCATGCCAGCAAGCTCCTGAGGACTCTGCTGGGGCTGTCACGCTGGCAGAAAGAACATGGGCAGCGTTGGCACTGTCCCTGCCCTCTCATCCCACCTCTCTCTCTCAGGGTGCCGTGTGGAGCCAGGGAGGCAGGGATCCGCCATGCCCACATTCCCACCACCAGCCACGCCGAGGCCGCCCGCCGCCCCCTCACCCTGCTGAGGCCATGGAGCTGCTGCTGCTGCCATCACCACAGGAATTTTGGCTCGGCAAGGGGACTCTTGGTGCCTCTGCCATGGTGACATGAAGCAGACGGCGAGGGACGCCCGACTGCTGGAGGGGAGAGAGCCCGCACAGGCGGCCTGCTAGTATTTTAATTTATTAGTAGTATTCAGTTTGATTTTACCTAATTTTTTGTTGATTGGTTGGTTGCTTCTTCCCCTCCCCGGGGCTCGTGAGGGGAGGGGGCGGGCAGGGGAGAGGGACCCCACCTCACCCAGCGGATGCAAGGATGACTGTGCTGGCCAGGGCCAGGCGGGGTATCTGGCAGCTCTCTCCGCAGGTGGTGTTACTCCTGCTCTTTGCCTTCTGCCTGCTCAGTGTTTTTGTCTCTGCTTATTATTTATATGGGTGGAAAAGGGGCTTGGAGCCCTCTGGGGATGTGGCGGGGCCAGACTGCGATGAGCCCAAGGTCGCCCCTTCCCGCCTGCTGCCACTGAAGACCCTCAAGGTGGCCGACTCCTCCCGCACGGACCCCTTGGTGCTGGTCTTCGTGGAGAGCCTCTACTCCCAGCTGGGCCAGGAGATTGTGGCCATTTTGGAGTCGAGTCGCTTCAAATACAGGACAGAGATTGCCCCGGGGAAGGGGGACATGCCCACGCTGACCGACAAGGACCGGGGACGCTTTGCACTCATCATCTACGAGAACATCCTCAAGTATGTCAACCTGGACGCCTGGAACCGGGAGCTGCTGGACAAGTACTGCGTGGAGTATGGTGTGGGCATCATCGGCTTCTTCAAGGTAAGGGGCAGCATAGGGCAAACCAAGACCCCATGGCCAAGCCAGATGTGAGCCCTGGTGTTCTGCTGCTCCACAAGGAGTTTGCCCTCCCCATGCTTTCGGCAAGCAACATGAGTTAGTGTGGGGCAAAGGCTTCTAGCAGAGGGCACCATCTTAGCTCTCTCCCTTTGGAAGGGCTGTGTGCCCTTTGGAGATTTTGAGGGAAAAAACACACTTCTGGGATCAGTCCAGTTGCTTTTAACTCTTGTTTTCCAGCAGTAACCCTTGCTGGGGTTTGCCAGAAGCATGAACAGGTATTTTGCTCAGCAGCCCTTGGGGCACTTTGCACATAGGACATGAGCAGGATCGAGTGTGTGAGGGAGATGAGGGCACCCCATGCTCCAGAGAGGAAGGGGGAAACCCAGAACCTGGATCTTCAGGGGTGTTGAGCTGCTGCCTCTGTTGCCGTGGCTGTTGGTGTTCCTAGTGAGCCCCTGCCTTGTCTCCACTGCACCATCTCACGTAGCTCCCATTTTCCCCATGCAGGCCAATGAGAACAGCCTTCTGAGCGCGCAGCTGAAGGGCTTCCCACTCTTCCTCCACTCCAACCTGGCGCTGAAGGACTGCAGCATCAACCCCAAGTCACCCCTGCTGTACATCACGCGGCCCAGCGAGGTGGAGAAGGGTGTGCTCCCCGGGGAGGACTGGACTGTCTTCCAGTCCAACCACTCCACCTACGAGCCCGTCCTCCTGGCCAAGACCAAGTCAGCTGAGTCCATCCCGCACATGAGCGTGGACGCTGCGCTGCACACCACTGTGATGCAGGACCTGGGCCTCCACGATGGCATTCAGAGGGTGCTTTTCGGCAACAACCTCAACTTCTGGCTGCACAAGTTGGTCTTTGTGGACTCTGTCTCCTTCCTGACGGGCAAGAGGTTGTCCCTGCCCCTTGACCGCTACATCCTGGTGGACATCGATGACATCTTTGTGGGCAAGGAGGGCACACGCATGAAGGTGGAAGATGTCAAGGTGTGTCTGTGCTCTCCTGGCTGGGTGGGCAGGGCTGGACGCTTGTGCTTGCTCAGGGATGCTCCAGAAATGAACTTCTCTGCCCTCAGAGCCTCCCCTGTCCCTCTGTGAGCCCCTCTGCCAAGTGCTCAGGGACACTGGTGCTTGCCCTGATGTGGCAGCTATCCCTGAGGCCACGTGCTGAGGACACCTTGCTTTCTCTCCCCTTCCCCCAGGCACTGTTTGACACACAGAACGAGCTGCGCACCCACATCCCAAACTTCACCTTCAACCTGGGATACTCAGGGAAATTCTTCCACACAGGTGAGGAGGGCAAGGGCACCACTTCTCCTGTGGATGCTGTACAGCTGGTCCTGGGGCACAAATTGGTGCTCAAAGAGGTGCTATCGGGGGTGTAGGAGAGTCCTCAGGCATCTCACCCTATTCTTCCATCTCCTGGCCACCAAGAGGGGCTGACCCTCCCTCTGCCCCAGCTGCACATGCAGCTCTCCATGCTCAGTGGTGACAGCGAGTGTCATGCCACAGGTACTGATGCTGAGGACGAGGGTGATGACCTGCTGCTGTCCTACGTGAAGGAGTTCTGGTGGTTCCCCCACATGTGGAGCCACATGCAGCCTCACCTCTTCCATAACCAGTCGGTTCTCGCTGAGCAGATGACCTTAAACAAGAAATTTGCTGTCGTGAGTAAGATGCTGCCAGTGGGGTTGCTTGGGGTGAGGGGAGGATGGTAGAAGAGGAGCAAAGAAGATTCCCAGGGAATGGCCCCTGCTTGCTGGAGCAGAGGGGCCTGGTGACGTTAAGTCTTGTCCTCCAAATTGCAACTGTGTGGGTAAATCCATTTATTCTCCAGTACCTAGAGCTAAAGGATTTATCTGCAGCAGCCAACTTGTTCCTGTGGCAGTGAGCTGTCCCAGTGGCTGTTCAAGGGGAGACCCTATCTGTGCCCTGCAGCCATGCCTGCCTGGCCTGGCACCCTGAGGATGCTGAGGTGCAGCCCAGGGGGATGCTCAGCCTGGCACCGTGTGAAATCTGTGCTGTGTGATGATGTGAGATCCTGGAGCTGTGGCTGTGCTGGGAGGCTCCGGCTGATGGAAGCTCCCTCTACAGGCTGAACTGTCAGGGACATGTTTGGTTGTAAAGGCTGGCTCTGACCTTCAGCTTGGTCAGGGGTTCTCTGTCCTCTTGGGCTGTCCTTTTGTAGCACTGACACCAGTCCATGCTGTGATTGACATCTGTCTTGAATCCAAACTGGTAAAGCCAGACCTATTAATAATTGGATCCTATGGCCTAAGAGAAAGATCTTCAATCTAACTTGAATTTATTATCTGATAATTACAAATGCTTAATTACAGACAGACCAGACCTTTCCTATTTAGTATGGGCAGTGTTCCAGCTCAGAATTTCCAGGACTTTTGTATCTACTGATATAAACCTATCTAGTATAAACCTAGTCCTATATAGCTGTATCTCCTCACTCTTCACACAACAGCTTGGCTGTGGCTGTTCTGTGGGTGCCTGCAGAAGACAGGGATGAGGATGGTCTGAATGAAGCAGAGGAGTGGGTGTCCACCCAGCATGGCTGCTCCCTTTTGTGGGGTCAGCCAGGCTTAGGAGAGGATGCAAAGGCACAGCCTTGCCCTGGTTGCTCTCCAGAGGCACAGCTAGACAGTTTGTAACTGGGAATGGAGAGGGATTGGTTTGTGATTTTGGGGTCTCCACAGTCACCCATTCCACACTCCCTTCTCTGCAGGAGCATGGCATCCCCACTGACATGGGGTACGCTGTGGCCCCGCACCACTCGGGCGTGTACCCTGTCCACGTGCAGCTGTACGAGGCTTGGAAGCAGGTTTGGTCCATCAGGGTGACGAGCACGGAGGAATATCCGCACCTGAAACCCGCGCGCTACCGCCGCGGCTTCGTCCACAACGGCATCATGGTGCGTGCCGGGCCCTGTCTCTGCTGCCTCTCTCCTCCTGCCTCCCCCACCAAAACCAGAGCCTCGGGAGCTGGCTTCTGTGCAGCTCCAGTTTGAGGGGGTTGTTCCCCCTTGCTCAGCCTGCATGGGTGAAGTTTGGGTGAGGACAGTTTTTGGTTTTTCCATCTGTCCGTATCCTTCCCTTCTGTGTATGGATTCATGTCAAGGGTGGTGAGGGGCAGTGGAAGTGGTCCTGGTCTCTGAGGAGTTGAGATCAGGTTCCCCCTTTTGGTTGGGAAGGGAAGGAGACCCAGCTCTCAAAGCCTGGAGGATGCCATGTGGCCGTTTCATTGCCCTGGCTCTTCCACCTGTTCCATCCATATCTTTTTTGCCACCCCAGGTACTCCCCCGGCAAACCTGTGGCCTGTTCACACACACCATCTTCTACAATGAGTACCCTGGTGGCTCCAGTGAGCTGGACAAAATCATCAATGGGGGTGAACTGTTCCTGACTGTCCTCCTGAACCCTGTAAGTACTGCCCAGGCAGAGACAGGCAGGTGTCTTGCAGAGCTGTCCTGGCACTGCTGCAGGAGATGTCCCCAGTGTCCTCAGCCAGGGTGGGGCCATTGGTGGGATGGCTGCTGGGTGAGGCTCCACTACCCCCTGCTCTGTCCTCCTGCCTTCAGATCAGCATCTTCATGACCCATCTGTCCAACTACGGCAACGACCGCCTGGGCTTGTACACCTTCAAGCACCTGGTCCGCTTCCTCAACTCCTGGACCAACTTGAAGCTGCAGACGTTGCCCCCGGTGCAGCTGGCACAGAAATACTTCCAGATCTTTTCCGAGGAGAAGGACCCACTGTGGCAGGTACCCCTGTGCCTAAAATAGGGGGAGTGACCCTGTTTATTGTGCTGGGTAGTGGGGTACAGCTGGCCTTGCTGTCACAAAGCTTCCAACCTGGATTGCCTTCTGATTCCCTGGGTAAGCAGTGTTTTCTCACCTCTGGTTGGTTCTGCAGGCAGTGCCAGAATGGACTTTGTCCTGTAGACAAGGAGATAAGCCCCATCTTTGTCTTGCCTGCTGAGCAGGGTGGCCTCCCCATGTGTCTGCTCAGGCTGGAGGGGCTGTGCAGTATGTGGGGTCCCATCCAGGCTGCTCTGTCTCTGACCCTCCACACTGTGTTTCAGGATCCCTGTGAAGACAAACGACACAAAGACATTTGGTCCAAAGAAAAGACCTGTGACCGATTCCCAAAGCTTCTCATCATTGGGCCTCAAAAAACAGGTGCTTCCCTTCACCCTCAGTGCTGTGAGCATGCTGGGAGGCTTGACAGTACCCTCACACCCCCAAAGAGCCTCTGTCAGCCCTCCTGCCCCGAAGCAAAGCTTGCAGGGTGGTTTGGCCTGTGTCAGCTCCCTCTTTCTGTCTGTCCAAAGGAACAACTGCCCTTTATCTCTTCCTGGGGATGCACCCGGACCTGAGCAGCAACTACCCCAGCTCAGAGACCTTTGAGGAGATCCAGTTCTTCAATGGACACAACTATCACAAGGGCATCGACTGGTGGGTCTCTGCATTGTGGGGACTGTGCTGGGAGTGCCCATAATTTTGGGGAGGGGAGCAGTGGTGCTTTGGGGTTTCCCTTCCGAGTGCTGTCACCTGTGAGGGTGGTGTGGGGCCATCTTGTGGTTCCTGTCTGCCAGCCTCACACTGTGCCTCCCCCAGGTACATGGAATTCTTCCCCATCCCCTCCAACACCACCTCTGACTTCTACTTTGAGAAAAGTGCCAACTACTTTGACTCTGAAGTGGCTCCCCGGCGAGCTGCAGCCCTGCTGTCCAAGGCCAAAATCATCACCATCCTCATCAACCCTGCAGACAGAGCCTACTCCTGGTATCAGGTGAGCTCTCCCCTGGATTGGGCAGTCCTGTGGGACAGTGGGCAAGAGGTTTGGTTTGGGATGTGGGGTGACTGCAGGTGCCATGCTAGTTGGCTGAACACGATGCACGAACACGTCGCGGTGGCCTGGGAGCCGCTGCCCCTCGTGGGCAGCCCAGGCTTTGGGTTACCAGGGGACAAACCTGCCTTGCTCCTGCCTGGCAGCACCAGCGAGCCCACGATGACCCCGTTGCCCTGAAGTACACCTTCCACGAGGTGATCACCGCAGGGCCCGAGGCCGCCCCGAAGCTGCGGACGCTGCAGAGCCGCTGCCTGGTGCCGGGCTGGTACGCCACACACATCGAACGCTGGCTCAACAGCTACCACGCCAACCAGGTAGGCAGGGCAGCCCCCCAATCCTACAGTGGCAGCAGCCAGGGAGAGCCCTCACCCAAGCAAGGATGTGGGGGAAAGAGATCTTGGATGCAAGGTCCGCTGCGGAGTTGTTCCCGTGAGAGCTGTTTTTCTTACACCCTATAAACTATGGGGAGAGGAGTAAAAGTGCTTGGAGAAGGGGCAGAGGGAAGGTGCTGTGCAAGAAGGTAATGGATAACACATGAAGATGTCCTTGTGTGGGTTGTCACAGCAGGGTTGAAAGGGAGTGGGGGCAGAGGGCTGTGGGTGGCTCTGTGGGGTCACACAACGCTCACCCTCAGTCTTGGCCACAGACCCCTGGGGCTACCCTGTCTGGTGTCACCACAGCATGGAACAGGACAAAAATAGCAGGTGAAGCTGCCCATAGTTCAAGCTGTCTGCAGGGAGAATGGGAGCTGGATGCCAGCCCTGCTGGGACCCACACAGTGCAGCACTGCTGGAGAGTATGGGATCAATCTCTGAATGATTTTTCCACTGTCGATTAACCTTATAAACTCTTATTAGTTGCCTGCTGCTAGTGTAATTGCTGTGCTGCAATCCCAGCTGCCTGTGGGTTGGGTAGCCCTGAGCAGAAGTTCTGATGTTGTCCTGGTTGTGTCCTGGCCCTGGTTTTAGTTGTGTTTAATTTTCCACCATCCAGTGTAAGGAAGCAGCAGGGCACATTGGTACTTAGCAGGTGTCCTTGTGCAGGCTGGTGGCAGATTTGGCTCCGAGATGACCAAAGGAGTGGTAAAGGTGTCCTCTTGCCTCAGGAGAGCAGGGCTGGGAGCCAGTGGCACCTCACCACTCTGCCTTGCTCCCTGCAGATCCTGGTGCTGGATGGCAAGCTGCTCCGAACTGAACCTGCCAAAGTGATGGAGACGGTCCAGAAATTCCTCAGTGTGACCAACTTCATTGATTATCACAAGACCCTGGCGTGAGTCCTTCCCCCAGCTTCTCCTTCCTCCACCCTGCCATTGCTCCCATGCAGTGGGTTGCCCTGGGGACACCCAGCATTGTCCCAGAGCAGCCCCCAGCCCTGGACCTCTCCACAGAGCTGCTGTTGATTTTGATGAGGCTGAGCTTTCACCTGAGGCTTATCCAGACACTACAGTGAGGTCACTCCAAGCAGCCCAAGAGCAGCCCTGGGCTCCTGGAGCAGAATTCAGGAGTGCATTTGTGACACAGATGGTACTGAGCCCTGGCACTGCATCTCCTCATACACTTCCTGAGAGCAGCTGCTGGCTGTGTGGCACCTGTGTGGGTGTCACCTTGCTCCAAGCCTTCCATTAAACCCCATTGTGGGCAGCCTCCAGAGCTTCTAGAGAAATAATAATTTACCTCTGCCAGGGCTTGCCTATATGTGTCCACCCAAGTGCTGTGGGGCACTTGAGGGCATCCAGGGACAAAGGTGCCACAGAAAATCATAATGAAACCCAGGTATACTCTGTGCTCCCTCAGCAGGGCAATGAATGAGCCTTGGTGGACTGCTGATTGCACAGCTGCAAGGGGTTTTTCCAGGGGGTTGATGACAAGATGTTAGCTGGGCTGTGGGTTCCAGAGGTGGAGAAGTGCCCTGTGCAGGGCTGGAGAGCAGTGGGACCTGCTGGACAGGATGTCTATGGAAGGTGTGAGGGGGATAAGAGGCCTGAGGCAGAGCTCTTGCTTCACAGGTTTGATCCAAAGAAAGGATTCTGGTGTCAGCTTCTGGATGGAGGGAAAACGAAATGCTTGGGAAAGAGCAAAGGGAGGAAGTACCCCGAGATGGATTCAGATGTGAGTATGCAGAAAGGCTGCTGGGCTGGTCCTGAGCAGGGCTGTGCTGGGGTGGTGGGCTCCAGGCTGCTCCCCTGATGCTCCTCTTTGCTCTCTCCTTGCAGTCACGCTCCTTCCTGCGGGACTATTACAGGGACCATAACATAGAGCTCTCCAAGCTCCTCTACAAAATGGGGCAGACATTGCCCACCTGGCTGCGGGAGGAGCTGCAGAGCACCAGGTAGCTGCTGCTGCCACCCCCCAGCAACACCTGAGCGGGGCTGAGTCTGCCAGCAGGACCTTCTCAGCAATATCTGGCCTTGGAGGGGACCCCAGGAGTGCACAGCATCACTGGAGGCTTGGAGGGGACCCCCAGGAGCATATGGCTGCACCAGAGGCTTGGAGAGGACCCCTGGGAGCACAGGGCTCCACTGGAGGCTGTCTGAGCAGTGATCCGACTGCAATCCCTGTGCTCTCACCTCTCTGCCTGCCCCACACCTGTAACTCTTTCATTTTAGTTTTTTCCCTTTAATTCCCCGTCCCTTCCCACCCTGCTCTGGCGTAGGGAAGTGGCACGAATTCCCCTTTCTCTGCTCAAAGTGGGTTCCACCTGCCTTGGGCCCGAGAGCAGCACCAGAGCTGTCCCTCACTTCCTGCTCTGGGGGTGGAGGAGCTGTTCTGGGTGCACTGGTGGTGACTTTGCTGAGCTGGAGCAGAAGGATGGAGCTAGTGGAGACCCAAAGCACAGAGGAACCCAGACCAACTCCTGCCATCAGCCCCGTGGCAGGAAACAGGAGAGTTTGCTGGATTCCCCCAGCACCTGCTTGGAAAAGCTGAGAACAAGGTGGATTTTTCTTTCAAAGACTGGGTGACAATTTCTTTGTCATCTCTGTCATCTCTCTCATTTTCAAGCTCCTTAACCTCTGACTCCCCCTCCATGGGCAGTGTGGTGGGAATGTGGCCTGGCAGGAGAAGGGGCTAGCATGCTGTTCTGGGCATACTTGTCCCAGTATGCTCATACTGGTCCCAGTATGCTCAAGGTCTCAATATGCTCAAGCCCATCCTGCAATCTTGTACACATGTGGTATTTCCTGTGGTAAAGCCAAGTGGTGCCCAGCACACCCTGGCATGGAGGAGAGCTTGGGGGCAGAACAGACATTGGGATAATGGCAATCAGAAGAATTCTGAGAACTTCAAACCTCTTGAATATTAAAAACGAAAGTATTTTAATAATGTTGGGTTTTTTTGGGGGGGGGGGGCGGTGTTCATTTGGTTCGCCTTTTTGCAGGGAGGTGTTTTTCTTCAGTGCCAGAATTTGTACCTAAACCCCGAGGGTTTTCCGTGATCTCTTTGGTTGTTAGAGGTGACACGGACAAAGGTCAGCGGGGAAATGGGATGGTTGTTTCCCAGTGGGGGACACGTCTGTGTGCCAGTGGTGCTGTACAGAGCTGCAGCCCCTCCCACGCCCTGGGATTTGTTGGCAGAGAGACTGAGCCATCACGGGTTTCCCAGGATAAGGGCCCACATTTCCCCTTGGATGGAGCTGCCCCGCAGGATGTGGGATGGCAGCAGTTCCCTGGGAGGGGATGCAATGCCCAGGATGCTGCCAGAGCGGGGCCAGGGCAGTGGGGTGGATGTGCTTCACTCCTCGTGTGAGGGGCCGTGCTGGCAGCAGCGTTCCCACCTGGATGTTTCACAGGAGCGCCTGTAGCAGCACCTGGGGCCGTGGAGGCTGTGCTGGGGAGGCTCCCAAGCACTGGTGCAAGGCCCTGTTGAACCAACTGCTAATAAATGGGTGGCTCTGGTTTTACTTGCTGGTTGTTGCCTGTGTCTCTCTTCACTGGCGTGATCCAGTCCTGCCCCTGGGAGTCCTGGCTGCCTTTGGGCCCATCTTTGGGGGTTTAGGAAAGGGGTCCCCTTTCCTAAAGGTTCCTGTGTGGGAACAGCTGTCCATGCACGAGGTGGCAGCAGCTCTCTAGTCCTGGATCCATCCACAGCGCACAGCGCCCACAGCCTCTCGTTCCCGGGACAGCATCCAGCACCGACTGCCTTAGCGCTGGGGAGGGATTTGGGGGGTCCCTGCTTTCCTTCTCCCCCGCCCCGTGCTGCAGCCCCTGCCTGCCCCAGCCTGCCCGCCCGGCTGCTGCCTCCCCGCCGCCTTCCGCCGCCCGGCCCCCGCCAAGCGCTGCAGGAAACCAAGACGGAGCCTAATTAATCCCAGGCGGGTTTGTTTGAACCTGTCGGAGTGACAAACGATGTGTGGTGCCGAAGGAGCCGCCGGATGGAGAGGGGGCTGCAGGGGGAGAACCGGGGGGAACGATGGAGCTGCTTGCCCAGAAGAGGAGGCTGCTAATTCCTGACCGTGCTGGAGCATGTCCAGCCCGTGCACCCACCGTGCTTCCCTTCTTGTGTCCCCAAGCCCAGGAAGAAGCAGTGTCTGGGGCTGGCCCCCAGCCCCAGATGATGTGCAAGAAAACCTCCATCTTGGCCCTGCGCTGCCCCAGGTGGGCCCAGCTGGTGCTCAGCTCAGTCCTGAATTAATTGCTTGTTAATTAACAGAGTCCTAAGCACAGCTCAGCCCCATGCCATGGTTGTGGGAGGATGAGAAGGTCGCTGCCCTCCCACAGTCACAGGAGAGCCCTGTGTGAAGGAGGCTCTGTTCCCCTTGTCTGTCACCCACCTTGGCACCAGTGATGTTTTCTAGCCTCTGCCAAAAATTTGCAAAGTTGGCCAAATCCTTTCTGGGCTGGGCAAGGGCCAGAGGCTGGGCAGCTGCAGCCAGCAGGACCCCAAAGCATCCCTGCTAGGGGCTCAAACCCTTGCTGCCCCTGGACTGCTCCCCTGCTGTGGCCAGGGGTTGTCAGGGCTGTCCCTGCTGCAGCCTTGTCCTGCAGCCTCCTGCCAGAGACCCCAAGGCAGCCCCCGCCCAGCTCTGAGCTTCCATGAGCTGCATGGGGCAGTGGGTGGGAGGCAGCAGCTTCCTGGGGTGCTCCAAGCCTGCAGTCAAGACCACGGACGGTGGCCATGGTGAGGGCTGGCTTTCCAGCCCACAAACTGCTGTGGGGTTGGGTCCATCCCTGATCACTGCTTTCTGCACCTTGATTCATCCTGCAGCGTGCCCTGACACGTCCTGTGTCCTTGTCCTGACACATCCCACCTCCATGCCCCAACCTGTCCTCTATCCTCTTGGCTGTTGGGGATGTGCCAGTGAAACCCTGCTGGAAATGTCTGCAGGAGAGATTTGAAGCCCAGCCGTGCCTGGGCTGCTCTTCATACGGGTTCAGACAATGCTGGTCGTGCCACAGCCCACCCAGCTGCCAGGAGGGATGCAGGGAAGGAAAGATGCTGGCAGCAGGGTGCAGGCTGGCTGCCTGGCTCACCTGGCTGGGCACAGGGCTGGAGGCTGCTGGCCACAGGCAGTGGGGTAACTCATGGGGATGTCCCCTGAATGCAGGGACCTGTGGTCCCCTAACCCTTCCCTTGTCCCCAGCAGAGCTGTACAGACCAGGCCTGGATCCTACCCCTAGGTGCCTCACTTGATTTAAGGCTCCCAGCCCTGGGAAGGAGGGCTTGGAGAGGGGGTTTGCCAGGGAATGAGGTGGCAGTGCCAGCAGTCGGGGTGCATGTGCACCCCAGCCAGCTCCTCCTGCCCTGCTGCCAGCACTCCCTGGCTGCCTGTGATTGCTGGGATGCAAACCCCTGCAGAGGGATTTGTGCCTTCCGTCATCTGGTGAGCAGAGTGGGCGCGGGGACAAGAGAGAAAACTCTTGGATGACTTGGAAGCCAAGTCTCCTGTGTTGGCTCCCCAAAGCAGATGGAGGTGGGGGTGCTCAGCAGTTTATGGGTGGGATGGGTTCCTCCTCCAAGCACTCTGTGCTGTCCCCAGCCTTCACAACCTGCTGAGCCTCGACATTTAAATCAAACTTTACAATGAGACTTGGTAGAAATGAGAATTATTTCAATCAAAGAATGTCTGTGCCATGGATTTAGGTTGAAGGAATCTCACTATCAGCCCCCCATCCCTGCCCCTCCAAAGAGGCACACAGAAGGGCCAGAGCCCAGCAAGCACTGACCTGTCCAAGACCTTGGCTCTGAAATCCGTGGAGGAGTCAGGACACACCATGGAAACTGCTCTCTCACAGGAGAGGCAGGCTGTGTTTGCACCCTATAAATAACAGAGATCCCTGACTGTGGAGGAGCCCCCTGCTCCCCTGAGAAAGGTGTCCCCAGCCCGGGCAGGGGTAAAGGCAGATGCTGCAAATATTTCATACTGTGGCAGGACTGTGAACACAGCAATGGCTTTGCCTTCTTCCACAGCCCTTTCCTCCAAGCTGGGGGCCTCCCAGGGGATCTTGTCATGGACAGGGAGGGGACAGAGGTGCTGCTGGTGAGGCTCCTGCTGGGATGATGGGACCCTCATGGAAGGTCAGACTTGGGGCAGTCAAAAGCCTCCTGGGGCCTCTCGTGGTGTCACACAGTGCTGTGTGCTGGGAGGGGACCGTGGCCATGCCAGGCCCCACTGGAGAGCTGTGTCCCTTTGCATCCTCCCCACAGCTGCTGGGATGTGACCTTGGCTCTGCAGCCCTGACACTGCTGCATCCTTGTCATGGGACTTGTGACTGGAGGGGGATCATGCCTAGGAGGGGGTGACAGTGCAAGTCAGCAAGTCCTTTAATAAATGCCATGCAAAATATTTCTTTTAATGCCTCTCATGATTTTGAAGTGACATATTTACACTTCGTGATAAAATAATACTAAATCCCAGTGTCTGAAAAAGTCAATATATTCCTGTTACACGTTCATCTACCCTGTGACTACAAAGCTGATATAAATGTTTTTGTAGATCTACATTTTCCTGTAAAGATTTATATCTCTTTTTTCAAAGATACAAACGTATAGAATGTCTCCTGTACATACAAAGATATTTATATATAAGATATTTACAACGCCTAAGACTGTAAACACAAATTGCCCATTTAAATGTCACAGCCCAAATCAGAAAATGCTGGGGATGCAAAATAGACTTGAAATGTCAAAGGACAGATGACGAAAAGATGTTTCTTCCATCTGGGAAAATTCTTATAACCAATTTCCATTAATCCCATCTTTCCGGTGCCTGCAGTTAACCCCATTCTGTGAGTGCTGTTTTTTCAGAGACGTGCTGGTGGGCAGCTGGGCCCCTCCAGCCCAACAGAGCTCCTGGGCTGGTGCCCCTCATCCCAGCCCTGCAGCCCCCCTCCTTCCCCACCTGCCAGCCCCTCATCCTGCATCCCTCTGCCCTCCTGCAGGGCGCCTTTGTCCCTTCCTGCCGTTTATTATTGACACCAGGTGTCAGAGCAGCCCGGAGCCGGGGGGGAGCAGGGGCTGCCTCCCGGGGCTCTGGGGGCAGGGGAGCAGTGGGTTGTCCCCCCACCGAGGGGTTGCAGGGGTGCAAGAGGATGAACTGAGGGGCAGCACCGAAGGGGTGTCCCCTTGTCCTCTGGCTCCTGGGGGAAGTGCCGATGGCTGGCAAAGCTGGAACCGGGCAGGTTTTGCCTGAGTGGAAAAAGATAAGGGCTGATAAGGAGGATCTGGTTTAATAATGCAGGGGCCAGCTGGGAGGTAGGCTGGGAGGGCAGGCTGGAGTGTCCTCTCACATCAGGAGGCTGAGCATGAGGAAGAGCTGTGAGGGGATGCTGAGCCCTAAAGAAAAGTGAAGGCAGACACTAAACAAGGCTCCAGACTCTGAGGGGGGCAAAGGGTGACAAGATGTGTGTGATTCTGGCTGTCCTGGCAACTTTTCCTTGAGCAAATCCAGCTTCTGGCCATGTCAATGCAGATGAAACTTGTCTGAGCTCACGGAGAGGCAAATCCCATGCTGGTACCAGCACATTCCCACTGCCAAGGGGCTGGCACTGCTGTGGGGGTGGAACTCAGCCCACACAATCTGTAGTTTTCAACCGTTTTAATACTTCTCCTTGTCATTTTAAGCCCCGTGGAGACTCAGTGTTGTTTGTTTGCTGGTGCTTTCAGGTTGCTGCCTTCCCCGATGATCCCGGCACTGCCCGGAGCTGCTGCAGCATCCCCCGTGGGTCCCTGCCCTTGTTCCTCCCTGGAACAACGGCAGCTCCTTTTCAGGGCACACTTAGGGAGTGAGAGAGAAGAAGCTCGGGAGCCAGGGCTGTTGCAGAGGCTTTCCAGCTCCAGGCACAGAGCAGGGAAATGTTAAAGGGTTCCCACTGTTGCACATCTGGGTTGAGTTTCATCGCTGGAGCCTCCCGCGCATCATGGGGGTCGCCGCTGCCGGAGCCCCGGGGCTTGGAGAGCCGTGCCGTGGATCCCAGCGCCGGGGCAGGCAGGGCAGGCTGCTCCGGGCGGGGCTCTCCCCTCGCCCTGGGGGCTCAGCACGGCACAGAGCCCATCTCAGCTCCCATCTTCCCAGCCCATCCTCCGCAGCCAGGCGGGAGCAGCCCAGCCCTGCTGACCACCCAGGTGTGCTGGGATAGCCACTGCCACCCCAGGGACCCTCCTCTTCCTCCTCGTCCCTCCCTGCCACCTCCATCCACCTGCCCTCACCGGGGTTTGCCGGGGTGCTTCCCCCCAACATTCCTCCATGCAGAACATCACCTCCAGCCTCCCCTGCTCATGTCCCTCAGGGCTGGGGTTGTTGGGATTGCAGTAGGAGGGGGTGAGGAGCCTCACAGCGAGCTGGACCCCAATCCTCGCTGCCACCAGGGTCTTTTTCCCGGGCCACACACATCCATATGGATATTTATGTAGGATGGGAGCTAGCATCCAGCCCTGCACGGCCGTGTGGCTCCCCATGCTCCACCCCACCCCCCGCAAGCTGCATGGACCCAACACGAATCAAACGCCTTGGAATGAGCCAGAATAAATATTTTACGGTAAATTACCAAGGCTAATAATTATAAAAATCTGTTCATATAACCCGGAGCCAGGGAAATATTTCCAAGCAGCTGGTGACCACATGGGTGACGGTCCCCCAGCTCCCCAGCTGGGCTGATGGACCCCCCTGCTTGTGGGGAGCAGCCCAGGGGTAGGGATGGGGTGGGTCTGGGCTGGGTGTTCTCCCCGGCTCTGCTGCTGGGTTGCTGGGGTGTCTGTGAAGCCCCGTGGAAGGGCTGGAGGCAGGATTTCCTGCATCAGTGATTGCTGCTGGGGTTTGAGGAGGGGACAGTGTGGGGAGGGGAGGTTCAGCTGCCCATGGGATGGGCTTGTTTTACCCATTTGACCACTCAGAGATGACTTTTGGTGTGCAGCCATCCTCCCCAGCCAGCAGGATCCAGACCTGCCCTTGGCCCCCAGCTCTGCTGGAATGGGACTGGCCCTGGGGGCTGTCTCCGATTTGGCCCGTGCTCGGGGCTGGACCAGGCACATGCCGGGCGAGCATCCCCATCCCCGCCCAACGGGAACGGCAGCTCAGGGAGGGGACCTGGCAGAGGGGGTGGAAAGCTCTTTCTGTTTCTTTCCCTCCTTCCTCTTCCTCCAAGGATTAGTTGGGATGAGCCCAGTGAAAACGTGGGCACACATACGCCTGGAATCTCCCAGCCCCTTCCTTCTCTTTGCAGACTGTCATCTCCGTGTGTGTGTCCCCATCATGACTCTCTGCAGCCTCCCTCCATCCCTCTGGCACTGCCTCGGCCCCGTCTCTCTCTGGAGCAGTTGGAAAAAGGGGAGATTTGAGTTGCCAAACCCCACTCATTGCTCCTCCCTTCCCCCAAACTTTTTCCCTTCCTCCCTGCCCTGATTCAGAGGAAGGAACGGGCTGAATTTCAGGTCAGCGCCCGGCTCTGCCTTGCTCGGCTCCTGCGGGCTGATGACTCAGTCCAGAGCGGAGGCTCTGCAGCTCCGGCTCTGTCCCAGCCCGGCTCCGCTCCCCCCGGCACGGCTTCCCCAACAATGCTGCTGGCCTTGAGCGAGCGGACACGGAGCGGCAGCTCCTGCACAGCCGCCGGCGGGGTCACAGCAGCAGGAAGGGAGGGAAGGTGGGGACCCAGCCCTCAGCCCCACACCGGGGACTTCCATGTGGTGCTGAGCGCTGGGGGCTGAAGGGGTCGCTGGGAACGGGTGCACATTCCCAGCCCTTGATCTCCGCAGGTGGGTGCGAGCATCCCACCCGCACCTCCCGGTGCTGAGTACCTGAGGAAGAATTCTCAATCCCTCCATGCACAGGGGTGCCAGGAGGGCTGGGGTTGCTCTGTCTCACCAGAGAGCTTTGATCAGCTCCCAGGGGATGCTCCAGCCCCCCAGGACCGTTACCTCGCTGCCGAGAGCTCAGGAGCTGCCCTGCGCTCAGCCCCTTCCTCTGTCTCACAGCGAGACGTGCGCGGGCGGCGGCAGCCCTTGGCGGAGGGACCTTGGCTCCCAGCGATCAACAGGAAACGGGAGATGGATTTCTCGGCAAACTGGGCTTTCCATAAACAGTCTGAGGGGCCGACCCGCGACGGCGGGAGCAGCACAGAGCCAGGGCTGGGCTTTACAGCTGTTTATCACATTTTTCTGCTCTCGTTTCCTCTCTGGCTCAGCAGATCGGGGTTCCTCTTCTCCTGCGTGCAATTTGGGGATGAGTTGAGTGCTGTTGAATGGGCTGCTGCCGTTCCCAACTGGGATGCTCCTGCTGGAGCAGGATCAGGGCAGGCGTCATCCCATGGGTCCTGTGCCCTGCTCAGCCGGGGTGCAAAGAGCCAAAACAGCCTCCAATCATTGCCAGACCTAAACCCAGGTCCTGTCAAGTTCCCTTTGCTTTGGAGCGCACCAGAACCCACTGGCACACAAGCCTCCAATTTCTCTGCAATCAGGAGTTAAGAAAATACAGGCTGACCCCGAGGGCTGAGAGAGGGCTGGCTGGGGGGGCGACGCCGGGCTCTCCACCTGCTTCTCATTAGCAGCAGCTCGTTCAGCATCAGCCTCGCTCTCCATCCCACCCTGGTGAGCTTGGCAGCTCCACTATTTCCCAGTGATTTCTGACCATCTCAAAAAGCCACGAGATGAGAGGTTTGTCTGTAGAGCATGCCTCCGTCCATCCGTCCGTCCCTCCTGGCAGGACAGAGCAGCTCCATCCCCTTGCACCCTCTGTGACCCGTGCCCGTGTCCCTGGGCACTGACCCTGACCCCAGGAGGGGTGTCAGGGGCTGTCCCTGTCCCTGTCCTCATGCCTGCCCTAAGCCATGGGACAGCAGGGACTGTGTTTTCGGGCGGTGGGGGTCAGTGGGGTCAGCTGGCACATGGGCCCCGCTGGCTGAGCTGAACAAAGGGGCTTTCTTTTGGCTGGGGCTTGGGGCGAGCACGGCCCGTCTGGGAGTGAAGCTGCCTGCGTCAGAGGCAGACGGCGGCGGGGTGGGGGGGTCTTCCAGAGGGCAGGAAAAGCAGCGGCAGTGGGGCTGGAGTCCAAGGGGAGCGGCCACTGGGCACTTCAGGGACAAGAGCCTGGGACCCTCCCACCCACATCCCCTGGCAGAGGATGCCGGGTGCCCGGCCTGATGCACGGTCACTGTCCTCATCCCACGATGCCATCGGGGTGCCAGCTGTGCTGCCAGTCTGCCAAGCAACCCCCAGCTTTGCCAAAATACACGTGGCTGTGCCTCTGAAGGGCACAGAAATGCCCCACAGCGAGGCAAGAGCGGGCACACAGACAGATGTCCGAGCAAAGAGTGAGACACCTGGCACCACACCAATTTCAGCAGGCCAGTGCTGATGGCAAGTGCCAGCTCCTGGCTCCTCCCCACCATTCCAGGACAGCCAAAACCTTCCCACAAAAGCCAACTGGATCCACCAGCACAGCAGCAGCTCTGTGCAGCCGTGCAGGCGCTGCTGGCGCAGCCAGCCGTGCGTGCTCTGGCACCAGAATGCACATCCTACTTCCACGTGATGGATGTGGAAGAAAATGTGTTTGCCTGTGGAGAGGGGATGTGGATGGTGGGATGGGGCTGGGAGTGGGGCTGGCAGGGGACGCAGGCTGGACTGGCCAAGGGGGGATGCTGCCTGGAAATGGGCTCCTCTGGGCCAGGGCTGTGTTTGGGAGAAAAGCTGGTATGTAGGTGTTGGTGCACGAGGACGTTGAGCTGGGGAGTGTGTTGAAACAGAAGGGTTTGAATTTTTGTTTGAAATTACATTTCTGCTCTCTTGGAGTATAAAACAAAGCATTACCAAAAAGAGAAAAAAAAAGGGGGGGGGGCGGGGGAAATCATCTGTAACCATTCCTTCCCTCCCTGAAAAATCCCCTTTGTAGTCACATTTTTGCTGCCTTGTTTGTTTTCCAGCCTGGACCTGAAGCTGCAGCTCAGAGGCTCATGTGTCCCTGTGCTCAGCTGGCCTCAGGCTGCTGGGTGGGATGGCCTTCAGAGAGCCACACAGTGGGGATGCTCCCAGTCAGGGATGCACCAGCATGTGGTTTGCCAGCAGTTGCATCATCCAGGATTTGGAGGAAGGAAGAAGCCTCAGGGATACAGCTCAGTGCCCACAAGTCATGGGAAATGCAACCAGGCAGTACCTGATCCTGCAGAGAGGGGTGCTCATGACCCCTGTGCCTCCAGCCCTGAATCCCAGTCCTCAGCAGGAGCAAGGGCACGGTCAGTAAGGGCCAAGAGATTTGTTCCAAGGAGGACTCATGCGGGATTTGCTTTTAGAACTGTAAATTCAAACAGCAGCTAGTCTGTGTGCCAAATTTCTTGAGAAGAATGCTTCCAGCCACATGGGGCTCTGGGGCTTCCCCCTGGCTGCCACATGGGTGCAGGCACAGGCGAGGGATGCAGATCCTGGAGGTGCAAAGACAAGTGGGGGTCCCTGGCACAGCCCATGCTCCTGCCTGGCCCTGGGAAGCAGTCAAGAAGGATTTGGATCCATATCTTTTCTCCCAGAGAATTTGCAGCTCGTATTCCCACTTTTTATTCTCTCTGGCAGTATTTGGTTTAATTTATGTTGAAGCTTGCAGGGTGAAGTGGCTGGAGCCGTCCCAGCCACAGCCACTGCTATCCCACACTGGACCCCACTCACCACGTCCCCTGTGTAGCTCTCTCTGGACCCTCTCTTAGTGCAAGGGGCACCCAGGGGTGCTGATGGCAACTCCCCCCAGACCTGGGAGGGTGCTGGGACGGTCTGCTCCAAGCATTGCCCAGTCTCCACAACTTCTCAGCTCCCTGCCAGCCCCGGGAGCGCTCCAAGCCCCAGACCCTGCTGATTAGAGACATTTAACATTCCTCCCAGTGCCAAAGGGATCTTTTATCAGCGGGGGTTTTTTTTCCTGCAGACTATTTTCTTTTCATGAAAACATTAAATGGCCTGAGAGATAAGGAACAAATTTATAGCAGTTCACACCGAATCAGCCAAGACACTGGCAAGGAAAAAATGCCTTCCCTCCTGCTACCCGCCTTCCCTCGCACGCTCCCCACCCCGGCCGCTTCCTCTCATTCTCTCCAAATTCTACAGACTCCCACGGCAAGCTTGGCCAGCCCATCCCAGCTCTTCCTGCCCCACGGCAGGGCTTGGTGCAAGGTCACCCACCCAACCAGGGGATCTGGCACAAGGAGGCGCTGGCACAGTCCCGTTCATCATCTCCCTGGGATGCTGCTGGGGGCTGTCTTCATCCCAGGGTGATGCAGCCTTGTGTCCAGCAGCCCTGGGCATGAGGATGGATCCTGGGCACGCACTCCCTCCTGGCACAAGGATTAATTCAGTCTGTGCGAAGCTTTGCCTTAAAAACGAGCCAGTCTAAATCTGGGTGGGTGTTAACTGTGGGTCTGGGTGAGACCTGTCAGCCCCCCCTTCCTTTCCCCAATAAAGCATCCCTTGTTCCATCCCTGCCGCTGGGAGCTGCTCAGCAAACCAGTCCTGGGGCTCACAGAGCTGTAATGTTTAAGTTACCAAAATCTGCAATAAATTTTCCTAGCAGCCCCCAATCATCTGGCCCCCGTCCGCCAGCGCTGCCGGTTTATGAGCTCTGAAGAGCTATAAAGGCCTTTTACTGGCTGCCTTTTTTATTTCAAATTAGAGTGTGACTGGATAAACACTGGACAAAGTAAGGATTTACTGGGCATCCTGTGTAGTGCGGGGCTAGGGGCTCAGGGACAAGTGGAGCTGTGGCTCCATGGCATGGACAACATATCCCTTCACCCTGGGTGAGTGGGCTCATGCCTTCCTTCCCCTGGCTGCCCAAAACATGAGGGCTGGCAAAGGAGAACCCACTTTGGGAGCCCTCATGGGTGCAAGTCAGGGGGTGGGCACCAACGAAGAGCCCCAGTGCTGAGGAATCCACCCAGTCTGGTGAAAGCAGAGCACACATGGGGCCCCCTCCATCTCAGACCATGCTTGGAGTTTTGCCACCAGTGGATGTCCTCTGCTGCCCAGAAGGTCAAAGCCAACATCTCTTCTATGGGAATAAGGGAGGGATGCAGTGCCAAGGACCCTGGATGTCCCCATCCCACGCTGGGGTGGCTGCTGGGGGCTGCAGGGGGCAGTGACAGCCACTGTCTGTGCTCAGGACACGGAGATGTCCCTTCCCTACCTGTGAAGAGGGTGTCACCCATTTTACAGGCACCATGGTCTGTCCCCAGGCACCACAAAGGGAGACAGAGGGGAGAAAATGGGCAAACAGCATGAGGATATCCCATGTGGGTATTTCCCAGCCCTTCCTTGCCAGCACCTTGCCTGCTTGCTGCTCTTGTGTCCTTGGATTTGGGCAGGGAGGGGACATGCCACCAGCCCTCCTCAGCCACTGTTAGTCACAGTTCCATGGGACCTTTGAGCTCTGCCGTGTCCCAGGGACAGGAGGGATGTTTTGGGGTCTCAGACCCCCGGGGATTGTGGGATTAGTTTACCCCGCTTCACAGCATGTCCAAAAAACAGGGAAAGGGACACTCATTTCTTGGCCTCGAGTTTGGGGGCTTGGTTGCTCTTTTGGGGGCTCAAAACCATGCAGGGGGTGATCCTGGGTGAAGCAGAGCAGTTTTCCAGGCTGTAATTTAGTCTCCCCACTTCCAGGGAGGGGTGCTGGGGCAGAGGGGCTGCTTGCTGCTTGGGCAGCCCCCCAGGACAGACACTGTGCCCCGAGCTGAGCGCGGGGCTGCGCTCCCAGCCGCCGTGAGCGCTTGAAGAATATAGGTGGTTAATGCCTTCAGCATGTATGAAATATCCCATATGCTGGGAAACAAAAGGGGCTCTGTGCTATTAAAGTTTCATTTCCCCCCTCCCCTCCTCCCTCCCCTCTCCCCGCGTTCACCCTGCCCTGCGCGCGGCTGGAGCAGAGCAGGCGAGGAGACCCGGGCGCTGCCGGCCCCAGCTCCCGGCCGGGACCGCGGGCTCCGGGCACAGCGGGGGCTGCCAGGACCTGACCTCCTCCGGGCTCGGCCGGGGCACATGGAAAGCGGCCAGCTTTGCTTCCCCGAGGGAGAAAAGGGGAAGGGAAAGAGGTGAGCGTGGCGAGTGCGAGCATCCCTGGGTTCACCAGAGGCGCCCTGGGCTCCGTGGCCGTCCCAGCGGGATGCTGGCTGGGCGCGGCTCTCGGTGACCACGGGGACAGCGCGGGGTCACAGCAGACCAGCAGCGCAACCTCCAGCACGGAGAGCGCTCCCGGCAGGGCGGAGGGTGGAGGTGGGCTTCCCTAGAGTGCTTTCCTCACGATGGGTGTCTCCTGGCTCCTCTGTCCTGCCCAGAATGAGGTGCCCCCTGCCAGCCCCCAGCCTGTGCTTGGCTGGATGAGCTGGGCACTGGAAGGGGGAGCAGCCTTTTCCCCCAGGACCCTCCGAGCTGTTGGGGAAAAGATGAGCTGTGGCCGGGAGAAAGGAGGGGGGGAAGAAGAGGGAAGGGAATGGCAGCCAGGGGACTTGAGGGCAGCAAAACCAGCTCTGTGCCCTGGGGAGACCCTGGAACCTCATTGGTGTCCCAGCCCTTCCCTGTGGTCAGACTCCCAGGGTTTCATGGGATTTGTCTCCAGCAGCTCCTAAGGCTGCCGGCACAGGTCCCCGGGGCTCCTGAAGGGGTTAAGAGAGGAGAGGAAAAGCAGAGAAAGAAAAACAGAGTGTTGGGAGAGAGCAGCTCGGTCAGGGGCTGTTTGCACTGGCTTGATGTGTCCTCGGCATGTTTATTCCTACTGCACAAGCGGTGCTGCCAGAAGGAGAGCCAGACTGCTGAGCACACACACACAGCCCCATCCCAAAATGCTTGGGGACCCCTCTGAGTACCGAGGTGGTGCCGTGCCCTGGCCTCAGGGAGCCCCAGCAAGCAGCAGGGCTGCTCTCCTGCCTCCCTGGACCGGCCGGGCTCTCAGCCTTGGGTGAGCTAGATGGGAAAGGACCTCATGTCCCAAGGCCACCAGCCTGCTGTGCTGCTGGGGCCAAGGCCTGGGAATGGGCATGTGCTGGGGTTTGGCTGCTTTCCTGGCCTGGAAAGAAAACACTCCCTTCCCCGGGATGCTCTTTGTTTCCCATGGACAGACCCGAGTGCTGCCTGTGGGGCTCGGAGGGGCCAAACCCTGTACTTGTGTGCACTCTGTCACTGTGCTGTTAAAATGTCCTTTATCCTGGTCCTGGCAGTTCCCAGGCTGTGTGCACCCATCTCTGCTCTCAGTTCCCATCCTGCCTCCCTGGGATCAGAGCTGGGGGCCAAGGCTGGCCAGGGTTGCAGGTTTGAAAGGCAGCAGGGAGCTGTTCCCTGTTTCTTAGCAGTGCAGTTCTGTTCTTCAGGGAGCTTTAGGGCTTCAGGAATGCCTGGAGGTGATGGGGGGGGTGGGGGTGTCACAGGGGGGAGGACAGAGTTACTGGGCTCAGCAAACTTTGGCTGAGCTGTCAGGTCTGCTATTGACCTTGGATCTCTGCACTGGCAGGTCGTGTGCCCTGATCCTGACAGCCTCAGGTCACAGCCCCTCGTTTGTCCTTTCAGAAGGACCTGGGCAGGGTTGTGACAATGTTAAACAAGGCTGTGAAATGCAGCAGTGGCTGTGCCAGTCCCCAGGATTACCTGGGAAGTTTTGCAGCCTGGTTTGGACCCTGGGGAGCTGAGATTCTCAGACTGTCAGTTGTCCCAGCTCGGGCAGCCCTGAATGCTCAGAGGTTGTTTAAACTGGATTTTCAAGCCCCTGTGGGGTTTTCTGCTTATTTGCTGTCTTGTGCTTTATCTGCTGAGGCTGAGTTCCCTAGGCCAGGGAGGCTGCAGGATGAGCCATAACTCCACTGCCAGAAAGTTCATCCCACTCCTCTCATGGCTGTGGGATGAGTTCCAACCCCACTGTAGGGTAAACCCCAACCCCACTGCAGAGGCTGCCCTGTCCTCCCCACCCAACACGGTTTTTGGCACAACCCCCAACACATCTGACCTCCAGGGGTGACCCCATCCCCGCAGTGCTTGCCTCCAGGAGCAGGATTTTGTTTAGTGAGGGTTCCTTCATTCCTCTCCCAGGAATTGTGCTCTGGTATTGCTTGGGAAATGCGTGAAGGCGCCACCGTGCCAGCCCGCCCCCCTTCTCTCCTTCTGGCAGCTGCTGCTGGAGCTCTGAGGGGAAATTTGGGTGTGGGCCCTGCTGTGCCAGAGAGCCAGTGGCTGCACAGCCGGGGTGTTCCTGCAGGGTGGGTGAGGAAGGTGAGCTGCCCCGGGCAGACAGGGATGTGTGGAGCCAAAAGCTGCCAGAGCCTGGCTTGCCAATCCAGCTCACTTTGCAGCCGTGGTGGTGCCAGTCCTGGGGACAGCTGTGCCACACTGACCAGAGCTTGATTTTTCAGTTCATCTTCTCTCTTGGGCCTCTCTGGTTTTTACATTTCATTTGAACTTTGAAAAGGCTGAGCTGCAGTTTCATCCCAGGCTTCCTGTAGGGATCTACTGAGGTTCCAGCTGGCCACTCTTTGTGCCACAGCAGTAGGGGCCAGAGGTCCAGAGGTGACACCTTGGTGACACCTTGGGCTTGCATCAGGCTGAGAGGGTGGGACATGACAAACCTGGTACTTCGCTCCCCAAAAGTGCACTGAGAAGGGCTTGAGGCAGCTGTAAGAGCCAGACTGGGGCTGTCCTCATTCCCTGGAATGCAGCAGCTGGAGCTAAGGTCAGGGTTCAAGCTGAGCAAAGAGCAGGACAGGCTGGGACCTGCCCTGCGTGGGGCTGTCATGCAGCCAGGGCACAGGCAGCTCCCGGGACTGTCTGGTTGGGACCCCCAGGTCAGATGGGCCCCTTAGGGGTGACAGGAAGCAGTAGATTCACTTCTGAAGCCAGCCAGGAGGGCAGAGCAGGATCAGTGTTGCTTGGCTGGAGTGCACAGACCGATGTTTGATGGATGCAAATCCCCGTGGAGCATGGGGGGTTCTTGGAGGCTGGGATTGGAATGTGGGGTGAGCAGTGGGGGGATTGGGGTGGGTGAGCTGAGCACCAAAACCTGACCAAAACCCCCATGGGAACGGGGGGTGGCAGAGTGGGGCAAACACCCTCTGGGGCTGGGTTGGGATGGCTGTGCCGGGGTACAAAATATATTTCACCCAGAGTCCAGCCCAGCCTGCACTGTGCTGCTCCTCCAAGGGGCCAGCATCCCTTTCCTCAGCTCCCCATCCTTCTCCCCAGCCCTCCTCAGTGCCTTGGAGTCTCTGCTCGGGGGGAGCTGCCCGGGGAGAGCTGCACTCCTCCCTGAGCCCGGAGGGACGAGCCCGGGGCTGGCGTGAGGAGCCATGCAGCAGTTCCGAGGGATACGATCAGCCCACGTCCGGCCCTTCCTTCCAGCCTGGGCTGCAGAGGGAGGGGACACGGTCCAGCTGGCCGGGATGCCACTGTCATCCTCCTCCTCCCTTGCTTTGCTCGCTGCTTCCTCACCACGGCTCCCCTGGCGCCCCGCAGCCCCCGTGCCCATCCCCAGCCCTCCTCCTGCTGCCTCTCCCCGCCAGCTGTGGGCAGGGGACGAGGGCACAGGGCACCCACCTGCCAGCACCAGCAGCCCGTGTCCCCACAGGCATGCTGGGGTGCTGGGGACCGCAGGGGTTGCACGGGGACAGGCATTCAGGAATGTTGTTTTTCCATCCCGGTTTCCGTCAAGGTAGTAAATCAGCGCTGCAAAAGGCTTTTGTTTTCCCCAGCACGCTGCGGGCTGCTGTGCCTGCCAGCCCTGGCCCGGCCTGCAGTACCCATCCCTGCCCACACTCCCAGGTCTTGCTGCTCAGGGAGCAGGCACCCCTCCTCACGCCGCGGGGAGCAATCACATCCACCCCACTTTCCCTGCACCCCTTCCCCGAGCATCGGACCCCGTCAGAGAGGGCTTCCCTCCCTCCATCCTGCACAGCTGGGCCCCTCCTGCTGCCATCCCCTTCTGGCTGTAAGCCGAAGCTCTCCCGTGGAAGGATTTCGGGGTGGCACAGGTGACACCACACTGGCCCCAGCCGTGCAGGGCTTTGGGGTTTAGCAGTGGGGTCCCTCTGCAAGGGACATCACCCCACAGGCAGTGCCTTCCCCCAGCACAGAGCTCAGCCATCCTGGCCAGGTATCCGGGGAGCTGGGAGGGATATCGGATTGCAGCAGATGGAGTGTCTGTGCACAGGGCAGCCACACGCTGCTGGGTGACACCCGAGGTGTCTCCGGTATGGGCCGGGAGGGCGGTGCTCCCTTACAGGAACACAGGGATGCGGGGCTGCCCTTGGGGGATGCAGCCACCCTGTCTCCTTGCTGTGCTGCCCCTGAGGGGAAGGGCCACGCGAAGAAGGTGCCACGTGGGGAAGGAAGGAGCCCAGCTCCCCGGAGGGGACATTCAGCTGCGGGCACAGGGGAGGTGTAAAGCTCCCAGATGTATACATTGCGGCTGGGCTATTTTGGAAAGGGACTGAGCCGATCTTGTGACTGGAGCTGGGGACTGCGAGTCTGGGCAGCAGGGTCCTGCCTGAGTGACAGCGACCCGCTGCCTGACCCGGGAAACCCGAGAGCCCCGCTGTGCTGGGGACAGCTTTCACACCCCTTCCCGGCTTGTTTCATGGTGATGAAAACCCAGCGTGGGGCAGGGATGTGGCTGAGAACAACGCGGCAAAGCGGCGACAGAGCCAAAGTTTGGGTGTGAATCTGGCCCCCCGCTTCAGGACACTCCCGTGGCTGGGCCACTGGCAGTCCCCGGGGCTGTCCTGGAGGTGGCCCCCGCTCGTTCCCAGCTGTGCCACCTCCTGTCCCTGCGCCGTGTCTGGGACAGGCCAGCCCAGGCACTGCGGACCCAGCCGGGAGCAGATGGAGATGAAGACTTTCTGCAGACCCCGTCTCCCCCGGGCTCGGCTGCCTGCATGCCAGCAACGCCTGCCAAAAATATTTGTGTGGGACGTGGAAAGTTAACTTTAGTTTTCCTTTTTTCAATAGCGGGGGGGGGGAGGGTGACAGGGTGTGAGAAAGGCAGGTGTGGGGGCTGTGCATCACTCGCCAGTGAGTGGGCAGGAAGAGAAGTTGAGCAAAAGGTCTCTTTGCTGCCAGATTTCAGCACTTTGTGAATTGAAGGATTTTTTATTGTTGTTGTTGTTGTTATTATTCCCTCCCCAGCACCATTTTGCAGCTTCTCATAGGGACTTGTTGCCATCAGGAAGTGTGAGGAGCCTCTCAGATGGGCACGGTGAGCAGCTGCTTCTCGGGGCTGTGAGTTGGGCACTGGTGCCCAGTTTGGGCATCCTCTGGACCTGCACCCCTGAAACGGTGCCTGAAATGACCCTTCATAAATAAATAGAGAGAAAGAAATCCCTCTTTCCAGCCTTTGTTTGCAGGTGGGGGCTATCTCAGCCTGGTTTTGTGGCTATGGCTGGTTTGCTGCTTGTCATTGCCAGCGCAGTGATGCACCCGAGGCACATACACACCTCCCACCTGACTGGTATTCCAACAGACGGGATCAGCCCAGCAGCTTTTGCTAGAGATCCATGGCACTCATAAACATTCCCCTCCTGCGCTGCTGCAGAGCCCAGGAGCTGTGTCCCGGGGGAAGGGGGCGGCTCTCCGCAGCTCCGCCGCCGTGCCGGGCTCAGACTGGCCCCCAGCGAGGCAGCAGATGCCTGAGTCAGTATTTCGGGGCTGTGGGCGGCCCCGTCCCAGCAGCGTGTCCTCAGGGAACACCAGTGCTCGGGTCTCACCCAGGAGGGGTTTGCCTGGGGAACACCGAGCCCGTGGGCGTCACTCCCGGGAGATGCCCGGGTGTGTGAAGCGCTCCCGAGTGGGAGGGGGCGGCTCTGGAAGATGGTTTTAGGGGAGGTACCAGCTCCCCAGCACATTGCCGAGGCAGCTCTGGTGTAGGATGGACACGAGTGCTGGCCCAGAAACCTGCTCCCTGGGGACAGGGCGCGGAAATGGGAGTGGGGAGATGCAGATCCACCCTGAGAGGTTCTCTGCTGACTCAGGTTGGGCTGGGGCTACTTTCTTTTTGTCCTCATTTGAGATAAGCCAGCTCCAACAACTTGCCATATTTCTAAGGAAAGATGTGGGTGGCTTCCTGCAACTATTGAGCCCCAAATTACGTAAAGAGGAGGGTGAAATTTCTTTTTCAGTGAGAAACATTGACATTTTCTCCTCAGGTTCTCTTTGCAAATCTGTGCTGAATAATTGCAGCGGAGAAAGGCAGGGGGAAGGATTTCAGAAGGGGCAGAAGATTTCCTTTGGGCGTTCTCCAAAAAAATGCAGCCTTGTGTCTGGGAAATGCCCGAGTGCCTGCTTTCTAATCTGTCTTCTTTTCCAAAATAACCTTGCTAAGGACAGGAAAAGATTTGCAGAGAAGCTGTGAGCCTTGAGGAAGCTGTAGGGTGTATTCCTGCCAGAGCTGAACATGCAATGTTGACCTGGTGCTTTTTCTTATTTCACTGAAAAATCTCACAATAACTGAGGGAGGGGTTTGGGATGAGCAGAAACCCTTTTCCCTCCTCAGCTGGCTGTCAGCTTGGGGAATCCCTCACGGTCCAGGTGCCATGGGTGCTGAGGATCTCCCAGGAGGTGCCTCCCCCGGGCCAGGCTGGCTGGGAGCAGGGCTGGCTGATGCTGTCGAGCCAAGGGCCCACAGGAATTTCCGTACACCATAACCCATATCCTGTCCTGGGATGATGACATCCCCCTCTCCCAGCTGATAGCTTGTCTGTGTTGGTGTGTGGATTCCTCATCCCCACAGGATTTATGCTTGGCAGGAGGGAAGTGGCTCTGTCTGCGCTTGTCCTGACGCCACATGAGTCACCCAATGGTTAAACACAGTTTAGCTGGATGCTGGAAATTCTCCTTTTTTGTTCCTGATAACCCTGAGCAACATCCTCAGGGATTTGCTTCCTTGCTGAACACTCCCAGCTCCAGGCCAGTGATGCCCCAGCCTCACCACCGACAGGGGTACCCACAGCCTCACCTGGGCTGACAAAGTGAGGGCAACCAGGCACGGGGCTCTGGCCAGGGGTCCCCAGGGTGAGGATGGATGGATGAGGGTGCTGGGGTGGTGAGCACGATTTTGGGGTGGGGGAATTTCCAAATGGGCTTTGCCTTTGCTCATGGGAAGCGGTGCTGGAGCTGCAGCTCAGGCTGGGGTGGCCAGGAGCTGCTCCCATGTCTGTGGCCATGGGAAATCAGTGCAAGCACAAGCATCCTCAATGCTCCTCCTTCCCTTTACACAGGGCTTTGGATGCTGCTCCTCTGCCTGGAAAAGAGAGATTCCTTCAAAATCCTCCTTGCTGCCCTGCCTCCTCTGGACACACCTCTCCATCTGGGTCTCCAAAACCTGCCTGCTCCACTGGCATCGTGCCTGGTCTTCCAGCCTGCAAGAGCTGAGCTCGTGCCTGGCACATGGCTGCCCTCCCTCTCATGCTGCCCATGCTCTGAGGGAGGATCTGTCCCCCTGGCCATGCGAAGATGTTTGGAAGTGGAGTGCCAGTGAAGGAAATCAGTGAAGAAAGATGCTGAGGACAAGGCTCCAGCAGTTCTGCCTCCACCCCCAGCCCAGCTGCCCCATGCCTGGCGAGGCTGAGCAGCGCCCCTGTGTCTGTGGGACAGCCAAGGGGCACCCTGAGGGGGACAGTGGCTGTTGGCAGAGGAGGGGGAGCAGAGGGGGGCAGAGCTGCCATCAGCTCTGGGATGCTGCAGCCTCTGAGCCAGGCGAGCAGGAGGCACGGATGGGACTGCTGGGAGGGAAATCAAGTGGGAGCTGCCAGAGGGACCCCAGGGGGCTCAACGGGGCTGCACCACAACCCCCATTGAATGGCAGCAGCCTGGCCTTGGCAGAGGAGCCTGCAGCCCCCCACAAGTGCCCTGGCTCTGCCCCAGAGCTGCCCCCCACTGCAGACAGCCCCATGGGCAACCCCAGCCAGGAGTGGAAAGTGGTGAAGATCCAAAGGGTTCTCATCAACCCTGACTTTGAGCCAAGGAAAACAGGTAAGAGAAACCCCTTTGGCCACTGCCCCCCTCTGAAAGGCACTACTGTGCTCCTGGTGAGAACACCCAGCTCTTCCCAGGGCAGGACTTCCCCTGGGTTAGAGGTCCCAGGCTTCCAGCAGAGCTGCTGGGACTAATTTAGTTTGAGATGATCTCTCTGGCCTTAAAAATAAGGAGGAATCTGTGGCTTTTCTCGGGAGGGGGGTGGGAAGGCAGCAGGCTGGTTCCCACTGCCTCCAGGAGCTCAACCCATCCCTAAGCCAGGCATGAACAGGATGGGCTTCCCAGCCCTCACCCTGGCCATGGGGCTTGGTGGATCCTGCCCAGGAGGGCTCAGGACCAGCTTCTGTGGCACTGGGACAGGGACACCTCCATTGATTGGGGATGCCCAAGCATCCCTCACATGGCTTTGGGCCATTTTTGTCAGCCCCTGGTTTAAAAACAAAGTGCTTTATTTCAGTCTGGTTGGTTCCTACAATGCTCTCTGCCATCACCTCACTTCACAGCCCCGTGCCACAGCTATTCCTCTCCATCCATGGCTGTCCCTTCAGCCACAGTGACACAAATCAGGTTCATACCTAGGGCTGCTGGGGCTGCTGCCCTGCCTGCACTGCCTCACCTCCCCGTGGGGCTGCTCCTACAGAACCCACCCTCTTACAGGCATTGGACCCATTTTTAAACCCTGCTTCCACTCTCCTTTCTATTTTGCTCCTGCCCAGCTGTTCTCTCAGCTGTCACACAGAGCCAAGGCTGGTGTCCCCACAGGATGGCATTATTGGATGCTGCTGCTCAGCTCAGAGCCTGGCAGCCCCCAGGCAGCGCCCAGGACTGGCTGGGATGGGGTGGGACCGACTGGGGATGCTTGACATGAACCCAGCGCCCAGAATGCCCTCCCTGCCTTTCTGCAGTGTCAGACATCCTCAAAGGCAGCGGCTCCTGGATGGGACACGGGCTGGGGAGCTCAGCCAAGCCCTTTGGCTCACAGCTGCCCCAGCAGCATCGTGTTTCAGGGCTCAGCACACAAACCAGATGGACCCAAATAGTCTTCCCATTTCTCACTGCTCTGGGATGGCAGATCTGCGGTGGGGAAAGGTCAGGCCTGACTCTGTCCAGGCTCAGCATTTTCCTAATCCGTGCCTCCATCCAGCACTTTTGCTGCCAGCCTGGAATTTTAAAGTAACTCAACAGGTTTGTTGGAAAGTTTGTCTGTCCCGTTTCCTCCCCCTCCAAGTGAGATCACCACCAGCCACTGCCTGCAGGACCCGTCAGACTTTCCAGAGCCTCCAGGCAGGATGTCACTGAGGGTCCCAAGAGCTGGGAGCAGCTCTGGGACCTTGCAAAAAGCCTGCAGCTTTGGGAAAGAGAGGCTTGGTTCGGTGCAGGAGAGAGGAAAGGGCAGGTGCCCTCACAAGGGGCACCAGAGCTGTTCCTGCAGCAGGCTGTTTGCAGGAGCATCCCTGGGGGATGTCAGGATTTGCTCCTCTTCTCTTTGCCTGTCTAGGGCTACAGGAACCCCCAGCTCTCCCAGCTTCTTCAGGAGAAGAGGGTGCATCCATCCACACCCAGAGTGGGGCAGGGCTGGCCCTGGGAGCCGGGAGCCAAACGGGTGCCCCACCTTGAGCTGTGTGGACCCACCCAGGCGGGTCCCAGGTGCCCCTTTGGTCCCCATCCAGCAGCCCAAGGCCAGGCTGGCTGCTCCCAAACATCCTGCACGGCGGCCCGGGCCGGCTGGCACCTCTCAGGGCAGGCTGGGGAGCGCAGGAGCCCCGGGTAGAGGCAGCGGCTGGGAGATGCAGGAGGCAGGACTGGTTTCTCTGTCTGGTGTGCAAATAAACGGAAGGTTTCGCTCCCTGGGGGCTGCAGAGCCAGCGCCAGGCTCCCTCAAAAACCAGGAAAGCGCGAAAAAGCACAGAGGGGCAGGAAGAAAGGAAATTAGAAAGGCAAAAAATCAAGCCAAGAGCTCATCCTGAGGTGTGGACAGGCACGGGAAGGGGGCGAGGCCGGCCCCGCCCGCGGCCAGGGAGCTCTGCAGCCGCACGGGGGGTGGAGGTGGGAGGTGATGCTGCCTCCCCAGGGATCGTCTTGCCCAGGACTGTGGTTCCCTTGTGACTGGGAGCGGATCACACCCGGCAGTGGGGATTCAGTGCTCTTTCCAGGGGGTCCCCAGAGCAGTGACACAGGTGCTGGATTTTTGTCTCTGGATTTTTGCCTCCCTCCAAGAGCCTCAAAACTTTAGGCTCGGGGGAAACCTGCGGAAAGGGGAGGCTTGACACACCCAGCAGCGTCTGAAACGTAAGGTGCTGCGGGGGGAGGAGGGGAAAAAGGAAGGGCTGGGTAAGGGGGTGTCCGGGCTGGGTAAGGGGGTGTCCGGGCTGGGTAAGGGGGTGTCCCGGGTAGGTAAGAGGATGCTCAGGACTGTTAAGGGGAATGTGCAGCGCTGGGAGAGAGGGATGCCCCAGAATGGGATAAAGCCACGTCCCGGACTGGGAAGGGGATGCGGGGAGCTGGGGAAGGGGATGCCCCGGGATGAGTAAAGCGATGTCCAGGCTTCTCCCGCCCCGCAGCGGGCTCAGGGCTGACCCAGCCGGGACGAGAAGCGGCGGATCAGGAGCATCGGGGGCGGCGGGCGCGGCTGCCAGAGTCGCCGGGCGGGGGGGACCCGTCCCGTCCGGTCGGTCGGTCTGTCGGGGCGGGCAGGGGCAGGGGCAGTGCCGGCGGGACCCGCCACTCCCCGGCCCCCGCCCGCCGCCCCCCCGGGCCCGCTCCGAGGGCGGAGCTGCCGCAACTTTCCTGCCCGCCGCCTCCTCCCCGGTGCAGTCGGGCTGCGCGGGGAGGCGGCACCGGCACCCGGCACCGCGGGTACGGTCGGGCTGGAGGGGTAGGGGGGACAGACACCGGGGGGCTCCGGGGGGGCGGGGGGGGTGCCAGCGCAGAAGTGACGGGGGAAGGAGGTTGTGTGGGCACGCAGAGGGGACCGGAGAGGGGCTGTAGGGATCTGGGGGTGTCCGGGCTGCCGGGGGATGGCGGTGCGCTGGGGGTGCGCAGGGGCCCGGGGCGCACGGGGGCGGGGAGTGCATGCCCAGAAGTGCCGGGGGTGCCCTGGTGGGCCAAGGGTGGGCGATGGGGCGCACACAACCGGGGCTGAGCGGGGTTTGTCTCCAGGAATGAGCGGAGCAGGTGTCGGTTCCCTCTGCCGGCACCCGAGTGTCCGATGTGGGGCGTGGGAGGCGCAGCGAGGACGCACGGCGGGGACCTGGAGGGACCTGGGGGTCCTGCTCGGGGCTCGCAGGGTGGCACCTCCCAGCTCCGCAGAACGGCTTCCCAGGCCGTGTCCCCTGTCCCCTGCGCCAGGGACGTGACCTCCCCCGGCCATGCCACCCGTGCTGGGGACACGAGGTCTGTCCGTCGGCTTGGCAGCCAGCAGGATGGATCCTTTACGGATTGTGCAAGGGACAGGCAAAGGCCCCGTTCCGTCGCGCTGCCCTCCCCGCTCTGCCCACCCCACAGGGACACTCCGAGCCATTTGACCTTCTCTCTGCGGGCCAGCGCCGCTGGCTCGGGGCACCAGCCCGGCGGGGCTGTCGCCGGGACCTTGCAGCCCGGGATGGGTGGCAGCGAGGGCGTTTGGGTACAACGGGGCTGGGACGCACTTTCCAGGCAGCACGGAGTCCCCGTGGTACCCGGCTGTGGGGCGGGCTGGTTCTGCTGCGTTCCCGCAGGGCTGTCTGGGGGAGGGCTGCCCGGCTCCAGCCGCCTTTTCAAAGATAAAAGCTTGATTTTAGCCAGCTGGGGAAGGTGCTGCCTCCACCTGTGTGGTGGGAACAGCTTCTTCTTGCCCAGCGTGGACACAATGTGGGGCTGCTCACTGCATCCCCCCTGGGAAGTGGGGATGGGCAGGGGCAGACAGCCCCCACTCGATCCTAACCCCCACCTAACCCTTCTCCTCCCCCTCTGTGGGAATTGGGTGCCCCAGGACTTGTTGCTTGGAGACTGTGGGGCCATTTCAGCAGGATTTGGGTGCCGAGCGCCGGGCAGGGCTGCGGGCCGGGAGGAGCGTGGGGAGCAGAGAGCTCCAAATCCAGCAAAGCCCCTGTGAATAGAGCACAGGGAAAACTTGCAAGCACAACGAATTTTCTCGCTGTGCCACATTTTGTCACTGGCAAAGGTGCCCGTGTGGAGAGGCCCAGCACAGACGTCTGCCAGGCAGGAGAGGTTGATCCCAGCACGGCACCCACCACTTGAGCCAGATCTTTTTGGGGCCAGCATGGATAAGAACTTCATGGAGGTTTCGTATCTGGGGCATAGGAGCTTTGGAAGCTGGGAATGAGGCAGAGAATTGTCATCCTTCTATCCATATGTTTGAATCATATCCGTTTCTAGCTAGCTCAGCTGCCTGTCTGTGCTCCCCTCTGTGTTTTCCTAGCTGCAGATTATTTGGGATAACTGGGAGCTGGAGGGAAATGTGTGCATGGACTCAAATGTGTGTGAGTTGGTATGCCTTGCAAAAAATCCTGCACAGCTGTAGCTGGGGCAAGGGGCCAGCTTACTGCTCTGCCAAAAAACCTGCTTACATTTCCTCAGTGTCCAAAGTCCTCAATGTTTGGGTGAAAACACTGGATCTCCTCTCCCCAGCACTGCCTGGCTGTGGATATGCACCAGGGTTCGTGTCAGGTGGCACAGAGCATGTCCCTCTGGAAATGGGGTTTGTCTTGGTTTCACTCTTGGTTTTGCCAGTGGGATTTTGCCAGCAAGAGGCACCATTTGAACTGACCACAGAAGTCCAAGAAATGTTTGGAAATGGGGAAGAGTGCCTGCTGGTTATGGACAGTGGGTGCTCTGTCAGGGGCTGGCGTGGTAGGACACCCTGAGCATGGCCAAGCTGGGCTGCAGCACCAGGAGGGCTGAGCACCCAGACTTGGAGCAGGCCAGGGACAGAGCCCAAAGTGAGGGCTTTGGAGCCACCTGCCAGCTCTGACTCCAAGGTGCACGACCTGTTGCACCCTGCAGGTCCCATTAAGACTTGGGTACCTCTTGTCCTCTGCATACAAGGACTTCTCACCAGGCACAGCTTCCGAGTCACTGTTTTCCTTCCTGTGACATCCCAGCCACATCAAGGCCATCAGCTTTCACTGAATTTGTCAGTCCAGAAAAACTGCAATTTAGGGCCAAATCTTCACCCCATTTCAGCTCTCGGAGTCTGTCTTAGGGCAGGATGGGTCACCAGCCATGTCTGATACATCCTTCACCTTCATTTGGGGTCACATGGTGATTCCAGCCTTTCCTGGCTGGACTTCAGACATCCTGCTTTAACACCCTTCAGGGGGATCCATCCTTTGCATAGAAAGCTGAGATGGAAGGAATTTTTTTTTCCCCCATCTGTCCAGGAAGTGAGAGCAACAAAAATGCCTTTCATCACCTTCGTCATCCTCGCTCTGGAGGAGAGAGCTCTGTACATGCCGTGGGAAGGATGACTGACAGCTTGGCAAGAAGCTGTTAAGCTCTGCTCTTGGGGGATGTTCAGGAAGTCACCCCTGGAGCAACGGAAAACCTACAGAGCAAGTGCCTATATAAATATATAGATAGAGATCTATAGGCTTCTGTGGCCAGAGCTGAAGTGTGTTAAACCAGAATAGCACTTGGAGCTGCCTGTGTGTGCCAGGAGTCTGGCAGGTCCATGGGGCACAGGATGCACAGGGAGCATCTCCTTCTGCAGCATCCCTGCACCACAGGGGACCCAAGGTGGGCCCAGTGAGGGCCCGTGGCAGTGGAGAGGGCTGGTGGGGCTCGTTGTCTTGGGAGAACATTGGATATTTGGAGAGGGGAGATGTTTCCTTCCTGAGGGACAGTGTCATGGCAGGCCAGGGTATAGGGAAGGAGGGAAGGAGGGAAGGAAGGAGGGAAGGAAGGAAGGAAGGAAGGAAGGAAGGAAGGAAGGAAGGAAGGAAGGAAGGAAG
>VZUI01034635.1:0-46087 GCA_013401135.1 Cettia cetti | reverse complement strand
CCCTGCCCCCCCCCCCCCCACCCCCTCCCCCTCCCACCTCAGGAAATAAGTCAGATGTGCCAATGAGATAACAAGGCAAGCTGCAGTCCTAGATAATCAGCAGCAAATGCTGCAGTTAGTGAAACCCAGGAGCGGTGACCACATTAAGGACATTAATGTGGGAGGGAATTAAATATCTCTATACTGACCAAAGAGAGGATGCAAGCAAACCTTACATAGTGATCAACTGCAGAAGAAATAGATAAGGTTCAGTTATCTGGAAACATTTATGTCCAACCACAAAGGTGTTCAAAAGGAAGTGGAGGCAGAATTCCAATTCAGATGTATCTTCTCACAGAAAAAAGCATGAGAAATCTTAGAAATATTTATTTCAGTGCAAGGTTCAACTGGTGAAAATAACAATAGCTGAGGGAGCTGGGATTGTTTAGCCAGGAGAAAAGGAGTCTCAGGGAATCTCATTGCTCTGGACAATAACCCAAAAGGAGGTTGTGGCCAGGTGATGTCATTCTCTTCTGTGGTGTCTCAAGAGAAAGGATGACAGGAAATAGTCTTATTGTGCCAGAGGAGGTTCGGATTAGATACTAGATTTTTTTTTTTTTTTTTACTGAAAGAGTGATTAGGCATTGGAATAAGTTCCCCAGGGAGGTGGTGGAGTCACCATCTTTGGAAGTGTTAAGAGAAGGATGGAGGTGGCACTTGGTGGTATAGGTTAGGGATGATTATGTAGGTGCTGGGTTGATGGTGGGGCAAATGATCTTGAAACTCTCTTCCGAAAAAGCTTATTTTTAAGTCCAAGTAAGTGAAAGAAAGAAAGCAGATAAAAGCTTATTCTTCACCTAATTTTCTTCCCATTGTACATGGATCAATACCTCAATAACTTAGCCTGTGTTCCAGGTCCATTTTCTAAACCATCAGAGAAAGCACTGCCACAAGCAGTGTTTACGCATAATTTATATAGATCTTATTCCAAATTACCAGCTTAAGCTGGTACTAGAAGGAAGTAATAATATCAGGTGCAGTATCCACCTTTTGGCAACTTTGTCGTCCCTGAGAAGATAAGGTTAGTTATTGTCTACATGACTCTAATGGAGTAGTACTAGGAGGCAAACAGTAGTTAACCTTAATATGAATAAATCTTTTGTACTTTTAGATGTCTGAAATTCAGTTATTCTGTTCTTTTTACTTCACTGCTATCACAGCTGTTTTATATTGCCCACTTGTACTTTTCTGAGCCATGCCTACAGTAATTTTAAAAAAAAACCCAAACAACCCAAATAACTAGTTAAAAAAATAAACCTCAATTTTGCTTTTGATGGAAAATCTAGACAGATTGAAATACAGCACGTCTCTGAGCTCTGCTGCTCTTATGTCCAAACTTTGAGCTGCTGTCACACTGTTTATCATGCTCATTACATTTTTATGCCCACTGCCATGCATTTCATTTCCTACAGACTTAAATACTATACATAAGTTCAAGAAACCACAAAGATATCTGAAATCACAGATTCAGTAGGATAAACTGGCTCTTGTACTACTTTTTTCCCTGCACACCCTCCCCCTCAAAGTAGAACCCCCAAACCACCTATTCTACTTCTGAGTCCTGCAGTACCTTCATCCACCATTTCTTTTATGCATTTAATTGTGTTGTTTCTCCTCTTTTGAGCACAGAGAGATCAAATTAAAGTGAGCAGTATGTAGTCAAGGCAGTGTTGGAACCTGTTCTATGTGTTTCAGTTGAAGCTGATCCCATATTCACAGATTCAGAGAATTTTTACAGAGAATAGTTGGAAGGGACTCACCAGGATCATCAAATCCAGCTCTTGAGTGGATGGCCCATGTGGGGATAGCACCCATCACCTTGGCACTATTTATTAGCACTCTGTTCTAACCAGCTGAGCCCATCTCAGGGCTGATGTTCATTGCTTATGGTTTGATTTAGATAATTACTTTTTTTTTTAATCAAACTGTTTTCATGCTGTGAGAAAGAAATCTGGAGATGGGAATTCATCTTTCCAGTCCTTGTTTTCTACATCCTGTATTGCAGGTTTCATGCAGATATTAGAGAAATAGCTGAAGAAGACTTTGTGGTCTCCAGAAAGTAATGGAGGATATTAATTCTCTGCCACTTCCTCTCGCATTTATGATTTTTCAGTCTTTGAAATACAATGCAGCAGTCATGTTGATGCTGTTCAGACTCCTCTCTTGTGTATTTTATAGGTGAGAAAACCACCAACAACTGCTTTTTCTGGATTTATTCTTGAAAAATTAAAACAGCAAAATAGCACAAAAGGGAAAAAAGGACAATGTTTGATGAGCAGATCAAATGCACAAAATGATAACTTGGGATTTTTCCAAAGGACATTTTCCTTTACCCAGACATGCTTTTTCTCCTTGTTGCTGTCATGATTGATTAGTGAAGCACCAAACAATCCATGTAATTATTCACCAACTGCAGACCATCTGGAGTTAGGAATTTGCAGTCTCTTTCTAGAAATGTATCTGCACTGGGTTTGCTGCACGCTTTTGAGCCTAGTACTTAATCACTACATGTGGGAGGTGTTAACTAGGGAATTGCCTTTCCAGTCTAACTATATTATCGTTTATATTGTGCTGTAAATGTCTGTAATATTTGAGATGCTGTTCAAAGGGTTAGAAGTGTAACACACATAACAGCTTATACCCCAAAGAGCATAGAGTTGAAGTGCACAAGTGAATCCCATAAAATAAAAGGCAAATGATGCGGGAATAGTGGCTGCTAGAGAGGTAAAGGAACAGATGTCAGAAATTTTTTTGGAGGAGGAGGTGGTTGAGGAGGAGGGAAACTGTTCCCATGTGAAAGATGATCTAAAATGAGGAGTGGGCGAAGGAAATGATTTGGAGTTTCTTACAAGTATGTCTACTGTCCTATCAAGAAGTGTTTGCGCTTTTGAGAGGATAGCTAAATTTGACAGGAAAAATAAACCCATTAAACATACTAGCATAAAAGGAAATGTAAAACCGTTGCCCATTGCACGGTTTAGACATCCTATGCATTACAAAAGTAGCTGTCATCAAAATAATGCATGTCTCACAACCAGAAACTTGTAAACTCAGCATGAACTGTGTCTCTCATCCTTCAGAGACCAGGTAAAACACCACGGCCTTAAGAAAGACCTGAAGGTCAACAACTTGGGCATCAAGGTAAATATTCTGGATTTGTGGAGATGAGGCTAGAAGGAGGAGGCCTGTTCCTCCCCTGAGAACAACACAGGGTGCACCAGACTCTGGCTTTTACAGTTAAATCAGAGACTGCCCATGTCTTTCACTGTGGTGCTTCACATATGCCCAGTCGTGACTGGGAATGACACACCTTGGCAGTATGGTCTTTTTGGCTGAGACTTTAGAAACAGCTCTATCATTATTGTTGAAGCTACAAATATATGTTCAGAAGGAATCATTAAATGTGAAAAGACATCTACATCTGGGACAATGTCTCCTGACTAGGGAAACAGCCACCCTGCTTAATGCACTAATATGCTTCTTCACAGCTGGTTTCTGCAGCTCTTATGACATATATAGTAAGGCTATTGTCTTTATGGTCTGAAGTATTTTGTCAGTATTTTGGTACAATATCTGTTTCTTCTTCTAATACACTACAACAACTTTATTCTACAAAGAGGGGATATGGATAAATTTGTTGCATATGCAGTTAGCCTCCAAAGGCATGCCACAATGCAAACATATGGGCTGCATCTCTTTACGCTAATAAACATCACAGAGCTATGGCCTGGACTCTGCCTGGACTCTGGCAGAACTTTTAACTATGTAACTAAGGTCTTCTGGTGTAATATGTCCTTGCTACTTAAATAAAATGGACCTTGTCCTACTGCTGAGCCATGCTGTGTCATTGTCTGGGGGACCACTAATTCCTGTGGACCAAATTCAAACCAGACAGCATGCCAACAATTCAGCAAGATAAACAGTAATGTGCTGAAATTTATTCCCTGTTTAGACACTTGGTCCACTGGTACAGGCATAACAGCATATATCTAATTCAGAACCATTTTTGGACAGCAGATAATGAGTAGGAAGCCTCCCTAACATACCTGACTTTTTCCTGGTTTCTTACAAACCATACCTGAGGAACAGGAGCCACCAAGCAGGCTGGAATATTCCATCTCCTATTGGGATGTCATCTACTCCCCATATTTTGCTCCACTCGTTGTGTCCTGTTCTCTCATTCACTCACTGTGATGCACTTTAATCTTATACTTAAATAATTTGCCATCCTTTCCAAGCTTGGAGCTTCTTGAGTTTGTTCTCAGCAATTTCCATCCCAAATCAAAATAATTAAAAATAGCCATTAATATTAGTTTCAGATCCCTGTGGAATCAATCTTGATGCTGGGCCATAGTTAATGAGCAGATTTTTGTAACTAGTTGCATATGGCAAATGAAGGGGCAGGAAAATTACATGAGGAGTGATTCTTTCTACTAATCCTGTAATTAAGAAAAGGTGAGAACCAGTATATATCACCAAAGTTGTCATATAAGTCTTAGCAATGTTTTACATTCTATCACACTTATTCTGTCTCTCTGAGCAGGCAGCTGCTAGACTTAACTACAGTAAGATAATGTCAGAAAACAGAAGCAAAATATTTTGATCTGGGGACTGCAGAGCTGTGGGTGGTGTTAACTGTGCCCTCCATGTAGATCAGAGACAAACCAGGAAAAACTTCTAGAAGAGTGAGAAGCTAAACTATGCTGTTACCAAATTAATGTGCTTTTCTTGCTTAAGTCAAGGCAAGTTTAATCATAGTCTCCAGCAGGGTCAGAATTTCCTCCCCAGTACTTAAAATTCTACCAGGTTAACAGAAAAAGACACAAAAATTTACTTGCTGTTCATTTTTGGACACTGGATCATATATGTGTGTGTGTGTAGCTGGTGAACTCCAATCAGCCACATCCCAACTGCATGTTGGGGAAGACTCAAGATTCTTTAAAGTTTTCCACTCCTTGGTGCCTTGATTTCTACTAGGTAGAAATCTTGGCATATGTAATGGATAGAAATCCTGGTCTGTGCTGAGCTTTTCTCTAGTCTAGATGATCACAGGATACCTGAGAACATCATGGAGCATATCCACACATCTCTTCAGATGCAGCCCAAGGAGTCTCTTCAGAATGGAAGAGGTAGATACCAACAGATGGACAAGTCTATTTACTTCCAGTCAAAGTTCAGTCTTTTCACCTGGAGATACTGCTGTTTCATTAAATAATGCTCATTGTCTTGGATGGCACAAGAATGTATTCTCTCAACACAGTAGGAATGTGTTTTAACCAGGCTGAGTGGTGAACAGTAGAGTGATCTGCATTAGAAGGACAGTGGGAATCATTTGGTATTACCTTGTCTGATTCATCCTATTCTTCTTATGTAATTTGTATTTTTTTTTTTAATTAACACAGGTCCAGCATGAAAAGGAAAGAGGGGGAAGAGAAGGAGAAACAGAGTCTTTACATTGGAATGTCAGATAAGAGGAATCCTATCTCTGTTACCCCTCCAGGATGATTCTTCCCTAATACATTTGGAAGTCCCATATGCCAAGGAAACTGATGAATGGAGGCCATATCTGGATTGTATATCTGCCAAAAAAAGGGATTTTGTAAGCAGCTCTACCAAACCCCATGTTTTAGAGGAAAATGTCATCATAAGCAAATTGGGTAGTCAGGCAAAAATGCCTTCATGTTTTCCAGAAGCACCCTACACAACTCCTAAAGGAAGTCCTGCAACTTGGTGTTACTCATTCCTAATGGAGAATTTTTCTTCCTGGCAATCAGGAGTGTCCTCAGAAAGAAGGGAGAGTTTGTAATCTGACCTGTAGTCAGTAGTTCTGTACTGCACCTACTGTACCCAGTGAGAGACACAGTCACTTTGTCACCTCGGCAAGCTGTGATGAAGCTGTATGGCCACTGACATTTTGCCTGTCCTCTTGGAGGACTGTAGTTTTCTGTGCCATGCTGAGCCAGACACATCAGAGATGATTTCATGAGTAAGGGACAAGGAAATTAGGCAAAGATTTTTTAAATTGGGATGATTTCCTGCATCCATCTAAACTAAGACTATTTACCAAATTAATTCATAAACACCGTCAGCCACTGAAAGTTATTTGCTGCTTCCAGATTATACAGAATTCAGACCAGTGGTGGAGAGGTGAAGGGTCTCTCCCTCATTAACAACTCTGTGAGCCATCGGTTTCCCAAGAGCACCAGGTTTTACAGGAATGTCAGGAAGTACACAGTAGTCATGGTGTAGTGTATTCTTCAAATATTAATGAACTTTCCAGCTTAAATATACTTGACTTACTGTAATTAGACAGCAGAAGGCTTCTTTAAGATGTATTCCTAGAGCAAGTTAAACACTGTTTCTGTTACATGTCATTCTGCAAAGACAGCATCGGAAATAGGTATCTGAAGTGTAGCATTTGAACAGTGTTTCATTTACCCCAGACTTCACTGTAGCAGCCTTCCCTGAATTTAATAGGGCTGCATTAGAATGAGCAGTGCCCAGAGTAACCTGAGTCAATGAAAAGCAATTCAATTCATGGTATGGAGAGGCACAAGGTGTCTCTCTCTCTCTCCCTGCCCCCAAAGTAGATGAAATAAAAAGCTTTCTTACTCACTTAATGAATGCTTTCAGGATTGTGTATCTGATCTCAATAAAATCTTGTGTAAATGTGTATATTTGGGTCACTCTGTATTTGTTCAAAGATGGAAAGGTGAGCTGAACGTAAATGAATACTCTTCTCTAACCATACAGAAAGACAACTATTTAATTCACTGAAATGGAATAGAATAAAAATAAAAGGAACAAAATAGCTGAAGCACAAGTAGTATAAACAGGATGGCTGGATAATCTATGTGTATGTGCTTCTATTCTTTGCAGTTCAGTAACACCTTAAATGCCACTTTTACAGGGCATGAGCTAGGAAATCATGCCACTATTACACAGAGTTGGGCTCTTTGGTGACATGGCACAGTGAAATATCCTGGGCTAGTGTAAATACATAAGACATATTCTTTAACATGTCTAAATGTTTCTGATGACTGTACATTTACCAAGACCACGAAGAGTGGGTCTGTGCTTCACCATCCAGGCACAGCACAAGTTGGTGTTCTAAGCAGAGGTCACCAACAGACATCATCTTTTGTGTCAGATACAGAGGCTGTGTGTTTGTAACAGTGTTTTCATCTTCTTTGAGCTACAAATACTCAGAAACTGCATTAGGTTGAGCTTTTATTTCATGTTGGTATTTGATCTCATCTTTTGTGTCTATTTCATATATTCTGGTTTTCATGTTAAGGTTTCTGCTAGCAGTTTGCATCTTCTTCAGGTGTAGATATTACAATCAAGTGCCTGAGTTTGGAGGTCAGCATTTGTTATTATCTGTTTTGGACTATTCTTGTTAATATGTAACAGCAAAACTGAAGTACACAGGAAGCAGCACTAAGTGCTTTAGTTCTTCTGGCCTGGAGGGCATCTGTACTTCTTTTTTTGCTATCAAGGCAAGAGTTTAGCTTCAGGCAACAACTCATGGAGTTACTGTACATGCTAATAGGAGATCAAGCTTCTTCAGAAAATCAAACTATGTCACCATGTGATTAGTTTTAAGAATGAATTAATGCAAGAAATGCCAAGCTAAATGTAATCTCTGTAACACTAAATTTACTTCTGTCTCTAATAAAGTAAATTCATGTTTGAGAGACAAATTGAAAACCAACAAGCTTAACTTCTCTATCACTAGAAAAAAGGTCAGAAGGAAAGTGAGACTTAGTCAAACAGATGTTCATACTTTTCTCATAAGTAGGTTTAGAGGGACAATATATCCCATCTGTATTCAGTGTTTGTTCATCAGAAACAATCTCACAATTCAGACTACATAATTCTAGGTATTGTTAACATCTGTATATAGTTTAATGATACCTTCTGCTGTTTGAAATTGTTATGGATCAAGTTTGATCAGCCATTTTGGAAGACATAAAAGATTTATGCATCAGATATGGCTGCCCTGATTCTCCAATCTGCTGTGAAATTCATGGATAGAAAATGGAAAAAAGATTTGCTATATGCTGGGAATAGGAAAATGATTTAAATAGGAAATAATGGGCTGGAATATTGCACTGTATACGTGCATGAAAAAGATAGCAGTACTTATCTGTGGAAAGAACTCCCAGCAGCTATTTACTGATTAAATTGGTTTGTGAGTCAGTCAGAACTTACATGCTAGTGTGCCATACAGCTACAATGCTTGTGAATCTCTGTAACTTTTGTTTGTTTGTTTTATTTGTGAAGATGAGCTTCCAAACCAGCCCTGTGTGTGCTATGCAGGACTTGAGCCTTTTTTGGGCAATGTGTGGGCAGCCCTTAGGGGAGGCTGAGTACTGGGCAGGGCACAAGAGTGTTGGTTCTGTAATGGTGGTTGTGTGGGGCTGGTTGCTGTGGGATGTGGAAGGAGCCACATCCAGCAACATTTGCACATTTGCAGCAACAAAACTCCAGGCAGTGTGCTGGTGGGGACCCTGAGCTCCTGCTTCCTTTTGTATACTTCTGCCTGCATATTCCATGTGCAAAGGATCTTTGTGACTTATATGTTATTTCAGGTAGAGCTAAAGCAAAGATAGCAAGAAGAACATTTCAGTATATAGGTGCATATATATACACATATATATATATATAATATTTTCTTTTAGACACTGTATTGAGCTACTGTTATCTAGAACTAGAATTCAGTTTAATGGCTCACATCTTCTCTTACTTAGCCTCATGTCTTCTGTGATGAAAGAGCAAATTCTTTAGAGAGAAGAAGTATTCCCATCAATAAAACAATTGGGACAAATTTCAGCAATTATTTCCCTGGCTTTCTAGATACCAGAAAAAAACAAATCATCCCCATCATCCCCTTTGCACCTTTTTTCCTATCTGGTTTTATTTAAGAGACCTAAGTGGAACTTTGTGGAACTTTGTAGGAGTGGGTAGACTAATAAAACACAGTAGCACAGAGACAACAAGGACAGATGATGGAGAGTGTGAGTTGACTGTTCATTCTCCCTTTTGTCTTTGTGAGAAAATCTTTAACAGTATCCAAATAGCAGGAAAGTGCTAAGAAAGTTCAACAGCAAAAGGGAGGCAATAACTTTTGAAAATAAATTTGAAATTCATAATTATGTTGAACCAGCATCTCAATGTACATATGCATCCTGGAGAACCGCAGATTACTTTTGGATGAACCATCCCTCTCAGCCTGGCCTCTACAGAAGGATTTAAAGCCCGAATAATTCACCCTCCTCTACATTAGAGTCTGTAGTCATGTTTTCATCATGATATTTATATGAGAACATATATGAGCAGATCTACTGCTCTTGTCACCTGGGATTTCCCATGCAGAACCTTCTTCAGTCAATTCAGCTTCCAAAAATATTTTGTGACTCGGTATGAGAAGTCTATCCATATTTGATTTGTGCACCCACCAGATCAAAGAACAGTTCTAGGAGAGACATTCATTGAAGATTCTTTGCACCAGATACCCTCTTCATTCCATCACACACAGTTCTGTGGACCACACTATGCAAAAATTTTTTTCAGATGCCTTTGGCTGTTCTTACAGCCCTTTTCTTCTTGGAATAGAGTTTAAGCCTCACCTTTTACAAATACTCAATGATGTCCCAGACACTCTTGGTGTACTGTGATAAACAGAAAGTCTCCCACTCGCCCTGAAATGAATTCAAGATTCTTAGGTTTGATTCTTCTAAAAATTGTCATAGCCACTGAGTCCTGCACAATTTTAACAGGAAGGATGAGTGTAATTTATTATGCCCTTTAGTCCTTGATGAAACATGACTACAGCAGAGGTCATCAAATATTTGCCTGTGTTTTCTTCTGGTTTACCCCACAGTAACTAGATTAGAGGAATTTGTCTCCCTTTTTAGATCCATCTCTGTAGCAAAATCTCTTGTTGCAGATACAACCTCTCTGAGGATCTTAAGCAGTGATTCAATTAACCTTCCTCTGAAAAGTTTGTGGTAGCATTTGCAATTAACCTACCGCATCTAAATCAGGATTTCTCTTCATCCTATTCTACTTTTGACTTGTAATGAGTCAAAAGTTGCTCTCTTAAGATAACTTCATGGATTCTATGGTTTTAATAAAATAATAGAGTATCTATTTTTCCTCTTTTGAGTAAACGGATATTTCACCTACCTCTTATCACAAATCTGTTGCTAAAGAAGATAATACTTTAAATCCAGTAGAAAAAAAGAAGGTAGCTTCAAAGAGAGGACATGAAAATGAGTACCAGAAGAAAGCTTATTATTGAAATAATAATAAAAACAAGGTCCTTCTTGAGAAGCCAATTTTTTTTTTATAATATGTTCGGCTGACTAGACTTGCTTGGGGAATTTTTGATTGCTTACTCTGTCTTGATTCCCAGACTGTGGACAATATGTGTATGTTATATAGAATGTATACCTCATTTTTAAAATGAAGGGGAATGATCTTCCTTGTTTAATTTTTTATGTGTATATTCTTCTCAAGATATGATAATATGCCTGTTAGGTTTTGGGGGGGGGCGGGGGGGTGTTGTTGTGTTGGTCTTTTTTTTTCTCCAAGAATTAAAATTCCTCATTATATTAAGCAAGAGTCTTGTTTTTATCATCATTGTCTGGTTCAGAATTGGACCAGGTCTGAGAAGTCCTGCTTAATGATGAAAAGAGTGTTGAATTTTGGACATGAAAGTTTTAGTAATTTCAGTTGCTACTGATTTGTATGCAGAGACAAGACTCCTAGAGAAATGAAAATTTGACATTTATCTCCTCATATAAATTGAATGATTTATTCTTTAAATCAAAGTAACCCACTTTGGTTACTTTGAAAGCCTTTGTTCTTTTTCAGCATCTGATTAAGGTACATTTTCTTTAGCAAAGAATTTTATGTTCAATGAGTTCAAGTTTACTCAGTCCTGACCTTAGAAACTGATTTCTGCCTAGAAAGTTGTATTTCTGAAAGTAAAGGTTGACTGCCAGTAGAAACCATGGGTAAATCTTAACAGATGGCAGTACATGCTGCAATTTAATGAAATTCCTGCACAGGAGTGTTTATACAGCTTATTATGCATAGTTGTTGGGATGTGTGCAACCGAGTATGAATATATGGTGTGTGGGATTAGTTCTGCATAGAAAGAAGAGCTTGTGTGGACTGACATGATGACACAATTGCATGTGGTTTTCACATGTGCCTGAATTGCCTTGGACAAAATTCCATGAAGACTGCAAGGCAATCCAAGGAGTGTAAGTATAGAGTGTTTCCTGCATGGGCCTGTGATGTGTTTCTGAGATGGTTCCTGTGCTCATGTTCATGAGCTGAGCCTGTTTCAAGGGTTGTTTATACTGAGATGTGTGTACAGATGGACAGAAGTATCTGTGGAAAATTTGGTCAACAAAAGACCAAGTAAAGAGCCATAGGTAATTTTGTACTGAGGAATTTGTCCTTTTTAAGGAATTTGACTTGTTCTGTTCTGCTAGGGTTCTATTATGTTCTATGTCTCCAAGACAAGGTTCAAAGTATAAAATTACCTTGTGTTCCCTCAGAAAATATTCTTTTACAAGAACTCTGCTACCTGATTCATTGTCAAGAATCTACTCTACCAGGTATTGTGGCAGCTGGACCAGAAGGATCATGTCTCACTCACTTTATTTCCTTGGAAATTATTTCTGTTGGGCTAAGGAAAGAGCTGGATGTGACTTGCTGTGATAAAATATAAGCAATCTTGAATTCCAGAGGAAGCTTGAGTAGATTTTCAGAAGCTTAGGTGGATCAAATCAGTGCATCCAAGTGTGTAAAACTTTTTTGTTTTGTGAAATATGAGGGAACATTTAATACAGAAAAACAGATATTAGCTGAAAATAGCGTCAACATTCTAATGTGTACTGAGGAGAAAAGCTTTAAAGTGTTTAAACAACCTTTCTGCAAACTAAATAGTTGCTAGCTAGCATAAAAGAGTTAATTACAGCTCACTTTCCAGTAAGTAAGAACTTTCTAATACCTGCAGGTGTCCAGTAGATGCTTTTATATCAGGTAGCCATAAGGGGGAATATGATCCTCCACTATATCCTTTTGAGTGGAAGTAGACACATTTTGTAAGGTAATAGAGAAGATTAATAACTACATCTTTATTGAAAAGAAAATGAACTGAAAATGCCTTTCAACTCTTTGGAAGTTCAAACTGGGCTCCAGCAGGTCTCTAATCTGCCTTTTAACTCAAACTGAAACACTCAAATTGGAGCTGCTTTGTATGTTTGGATCATTGCTATACAGCTGAGCTTCAGCCCCATCCTGTTGGAAATCCCCATGCCCTGTTGGTCTCTGCCTGCTGTATCCTCACTGTTGGATATGGCAATCAGCCTTGGCAGCTCTCAGTAAAAGCCAGCTACCAGCTGTTTCCTGTGACAGAATGAAGCCAGTGCTCACTGCTGCTGCTTTCTTTAGGGCTTTAATGCCTTTTATCAAGAGTTTTCATTAAGAAGACTTCTACGGCAGTGCACACACAAAATTCAAATAGCTTTAAGTATGGAAGAGACTTCAAATGTTCGGTGTCTTGGTGTCAAAATGAGGACAGCAATGGCAAGTGCATTCAAAAGCTATTCTGAGGTAATGCTTTTGCTGTTCTACTTGTGAGCCCATTAAATCATTTGCAGAGGACTGCATTCCCTCTGCTGTATCCTCACACTTTTGGAGAAAGAAGGCATTGAGTGAAAAACCTTTCTCCATTACACATCTTATACTGAGATACTTCTTTCTCTTGTAGATGTCTCTGACCACAAGAAATGCATCTTTAATATTCAGATGTCCAGTATGCTTAGAAAATGGGGTTTATTTTTTAGAAAATAGCACTAACCAAAATACTGCCAGTACATTTTGATTTGAAGATATATTCAGATATAGCATTGCTAAATTGGACTATAAACTCACTTTGAGAACCTTCTATCAGCAAATGCCTTGATAAAATAATCATGGAACCAAAAGCTATAAAAAGTAATTTTATCAGTCATTAAGCAGTTCTAGGAAGGTATCACATAGCAAAACCCTCAGGAATGCTAGGATAACCATCCTACATAACCGTGCAGAAATTACTAGATTTCTTCTTTATGAGAAGTGCAAACTGAAACACAAAAACAGAGGTGCTCTTCTACTTCAGAGGTGCGCTGCCCTTTTCCATTGTCTTTTTGGTCTGTGTTCAGACATGATACTATTACTTATCTTATATGTAAGAAATATACTGAAATACAGATGCTTGGAGAAGCACGTCTTAAACTTCAGGATTTTATTTAATTAATGAGCTAGATTTACACATGCTAATGCTGTGTGCATACATACAGCCATTGGGAAACACTTCAATAAAAATGGGACCTATGATAAATACCCCAGTATGTTGTCTTTATTGACCTAAATAAATAACATGAAAAATCTTTAGACAACTCTACAACAATGCTCCCTTTCTTGAATGTTGCAACACCATCTAAAGGCAGGAAACCTTTGAGTTAACAGGACCTGACTCACAGAAGGCATCTAAATAAAGAGTCATACAAAGGTCTAGTTGGTTCCTTAGAGTAAACTTAGCATTCTGTAGGTTACAATATTATAAGCTGTTACAGAGATTCCAGTTCGTCTTCCCTCCAAAATACTTCAGCTCCTTCCTCAAAAATTACCAGCCATGGAGAATTCACTACAGCCCTTCATAATTTGTTCCAGTGCTTAGTTATCATCACCTGCAGAAAGACAGCTTTATTCCCCATCTAGACCAGTCCATCTGGCCCTTTTCTCCAGTTACACTCATGTCTACTAATCCAAATGGCCTTTACTCCTCATGTTATTACTCACAGAGAGGGGTTAAATTGCTTCTTAACCTTTTCCACTCTAAGCTAAATAGACCAAGCTTTTAGTTCTTCACTGGTGCAGGACATATTGTAATCCTTTAAGAATTCTCATGGCTCTTCTCTATATTTTTCCGTAATTTGCATTATCCTCCTTAAATTGTCAGTATCACAACTGGAGATAGTCAGCCTGTAACTGCCACAGGAATGCCAAATGAAGGGGTTACACAAGCTTTCTGCTCCTACTAGGTTGTCCTCATTATCTACCCATTATATTGCACATACTGATGCTTTTTGACAAAGGGAAGTTAGAAATCTTTTATCTATCGTGAAAGCTCTCAATGAGCCTGAACCATTGATACTCAGTGCTTTGTGCTCTCCTCATAAAATGAGGGAGGGAGTTGCAGGCTTTTGCAAATGCAAGCCAGCCACCAACACAGAAGAAGCCAGTTTGGGCATGTTTTAAAGAAGCAGTTGTTTAGGGTCTGATAATCCACCTTTTCCTTTACCTATTAAAAAGCCTGATGACAAATACATATTAGGTGCCCAAGGATATGGCCTAAACATCAAACAATGAATTGCAATAATGTGAAAGGTCTATCTTGAAAGCAGACAGTGAAGTATACATGCAAGAGCTGTGTTCATCCCATCTTGCAGGGGACAGCTTGCCAGGTGTGCCAGAGATGAACATTCCATGTGCCTCCTGTGTAGGGATCGTGCTGCTGGATGCATCATGGGGCTGTGTGGGGTGGCCTTTCTGTCCCAACTGAGTGTCTGTCTCTCAAGGCTTTGAGTCACACACCTATTCCTGCACATGCATCTCATATGCACAAGCTTTCAGGCGAGTAATGTTGATGAAAAATCAATAGCTGCTAACAGGTAAACCTGGCACATTTAGAGCCAAGAATGACAGATGCATACTGTGCACCACTGTGTTCTGGTAATTAGAGACGGGTTGTGTGATTACCCCATGTACCACTCCTTTCCAAATCGCGCTGACGCTTCAAGAATTCAGAGTTTTGGAAACATTCTCAGAGCTGGAGCACAGCCTGTGGTTTGAAAGGAGGCAGTGGGAAAGTAAACAAAGATGGAATAAAGTGGATTTTTGGTTCAGTTGCCTGGTTTATTTTCGTTTGTTGTTTGATTCACCCTTTTTTTGGAGCCCTTTTGCCTTAGTTACTTTTTTACACCTCCTACAATGTGGCATCTTCACAAACATAAGACAAATTACGAAGTATAACACAGCAAAATTATGAGGCATGTGACATCAGACAAGACATATAAATGAAAAACACTGAAATTACTCATTTCGTAGTGCATACACACATATGTCAGGAAGGGATATATGAGTGTATGTTTGTGTGTGTGGTTTTAAACAAGTTCCAGAATCTTACTTTTAACAACTTGGCTTCTATTGTTTTCTACAGAGGCATTCTAGTTTTAGTAATATTTGGGAAATGTTAACCTTATTTGGGAAGTACCCAGAAAATTAATCTGATGCATCTAGAGTATAAGTAGGAACTCCAGGACTTCACTGCACTTAAACTAGGCTGAGGTGATGGTCTAAGGAAAAGAGTTCAAAAATACCATGGAGATGTAATAGGACATCTAATCCCTTCAGCAAAATGACCTACACTAGGTTTGGAGCAGTAGGCTGAAACGAATACCAAGAGAACAGGTTGAGTTTCCTAAGTGAATAATATTCAGGAATTGAAATTAATTCAAATAAACAGATCAGGTGGGAAATAATTAAAAATATAAAGATATTTAGTTCATAATTATGGAGGGTTATGGCTGTATAAGCAATTTAGAAGTTTCTCTTTCTCTTTCTAGTAGGGAGGGAGGCAATGGGTGAAACTGGTAAGAGAATTTCTAGAATAAAGGCCTTTGGAGAGGAAAAGAGATGCAAAAACTTTTCTTTAGCCTTTATCACAAAAACTGGGGAAAATTCTGGGAAAATGTCATTGCAAATAACCTGAAAGCTCCAGAGTTGTATTTCCCATGGACTTAGGGATTTTAGAATTTCCTTTCATCCTTTCATTTGTCACCCCATAAGCATTTTTGTTTCTAGTTTCCTTATGATAACATTCTCACCACATCCAAGATATTTAAATAATGAGTTTACTCTTGATTTTTGCAAAGATGGTCTTTGAAGAAATATTTTTAAAAGCCAGTGTAACTGTCATTTTTCAATAAATGAGAGAAATTATGATATGATAGAGGCACCTCAGACAGAGGAAGCATTAGGAGCAATCTCCCCTCTTTTGTATGCCCAATTTGTCGTTCTGATGGCAGATATCTTTTAAGAAAGATGTCCATTAACAATGAATCTCATTCTCCCTTTCCACATCCACAGCAAAACCAGGGTGCTTACATTTTTTCTTCTTGCGTATGTGAGCTGAATGTGCCTGAATGAGCATTACTGAACTAGTGCATAATTTTTGTGAACTCTTGCTGTAAATAAAGACAGGCTTTTAACTTCTACATTTTGAAGGAAACCTGAGTGCTTTTAACTTCTATGTTGCGAAGGAAACCTGAGTGTAATTTTAGGAGAAGTTTCATCAGATGACTTCTGCATGCACAGAGCAGAGGAAGGCTCTGCAAAGGTCAGTGTAGGGAAAAGCCAAAGCAGGTACTGCTGCTGCTGCAGAAATCTTGAGGAGATTATCGTGCATTGCATTCAATCCACCATGGAAGCTCACCCCATTCCCTGTCTGTGGAGAAGGGGTCCTCTAACTTTCCTGCCATGTGGAAATCATGCTGAGTTTACCACTGAGGATTCTGCAGTCAGCCTTCTTTTCAAAGAAGTCTGAGAAAAATGCAAACAGTGGGAGTAAGGATAAGGAGACTGGGAACAAAATTCCAGAAGCATGCTCCATGTTTTAATTGGTTTTGGCTTTTTAGAAAATGTTAGAAAATGAGTGAACTTCCACAGAAAACTGTCTGCACACATAAAACCCATTAGCACTGCTAATGTAGATGCCTTATTGTCAGCCTCAGCAAGAGGGACTTTGATGGCAAACTTTCAGTCTTAGTCTGACCATGGTTCCTCCACAGATGCTGCCTGTGCAGCTGGTGTTGTGCTCACCGGGCGAACATCATTCTGCAGTATTTTCAAACCAACCTCTTCTAAAAATTCTGTTTAGCTCTAAAAATTACATGAACTTAAATACAACCCATTTCCAGCACTGTACAAAGTATATGCTCTTAGAGATATAACCCAAACTATACATATATAAAGTTTGGTTTTAATTGGCTATAAGTTCAAGGAAGTTGATATTGTCTGGTTTGTTATGTTACTTTAGTAAACAAATGCAAAATGTTTATTTAACTTTAAGCAGCTCTGAAACTTGCCTACTGTAACCCATAATCCTCTGATATTTATAGATGAATGCTTTTAGCCCAGACACCATGAATGCAACAGATTCTACATAGCCTTCTGTGGTTTCTTAGCGTAAAAATAATCTAGGACTAAACAAACAGTAAGGGAAAAAAAATAAAAAATAAGACCCAAAACCACAGAACAGAACTATTCCTACAACTTGAAGAATTGTGTCATGTTGTTAAAAAAAGTACATGGTTTCATTTTGGTCATATGGAACTTTTCTTAGCAAGGATCATTTAACACTACTAGAACTAATGTGCCGTCTTGCCTGTATGGTATCAAAATACCCCTGAGTAGCTAAGTACAGCTGCTTCTCACAGAAGTTCACAAAAAAACCCCCACCAAATGAGTCTGTTATCCAGCTTACATTTCAAGAAGGCTGGACTTGCTCACTTGAATAACAAAAAATAATATCTAGCAAAATGGGATAAAAATTTAGGAAAACATTCTCACTGCCAATAGTGCCAAAAGTCTGGAGGTGCCATCAATAACTCTGTCATCACTGAAACATATCAACAACTCTGAATTTGAAAACACACATATCTTATACATTTCTATTTATTAGTCTTCAATGCCCTGTTATGTATTTTCCCTTTCTTATTTCCTCTTCCCCCATCACCCCTTCTTACCTCTCCCCTTCCCCTGCTTTGCAGCCCTCAGAAATGATCCAGTCATCATAACACACAACCTTTTTTAAATTTCCTTTTCCCAAAACCTGCATTTCACCTGCAAATCTTCTGCATCTGTGTAGCTGTATAATTAACTGGAAGTCTCATTTTTTATTTATGAAAATGAAGTCATGTTTCTGTTCATTATGGTTGTAAAAAAATATAAACCACACAGGTTTTAGGTCCAAAAAAAGTATTAAAAAACCCCAAAGTTCAAGAATTGTCATGTTTTTAAGCAAGCCTTTGTATGTCAGGCACCTTTTACTCATGTTTTCAATGTTCATATTTAGAGGTACTGCAATCAGAAAAAATTAAAAGTTATTAGTGCAGCAGCTCTATGAGTGAATGCTGAAAAAATGGAATATAGGGTTATATCAATGCTGAGACCTGGAAAGGTTTCTTTCTTTCCCCCATAAGTTTCTGTTTGGAAATGTCCATCCTCCAGGAAAAAAAAAAACCCACACAAAACAAAAACAAACCCCACAGATTTGGAAACAGAAGGCATTCTAAACAGAAAAAAAACCCCTTTCTAATCTAATAAAACTATTTATTTTTGTGCATTTAAAAGCCACTGAAGGTGTAGATCAGTACATACTAATACAAAAGAAAGTACAGTAAAAAAAATGCTCCAAAGAGGGAGTGGAAAGTTTTCCATTGAAAATAGAGAGTATGAACAACTTTATCAAATGTGTTGAACTGAGATTTTGTTCTATTACTGTCTCATCACAGCTGATCTGCATAGCACAATATCCACCTATAAATAACCTCACTTTTACTGCTATTGTGTATTGCCTATTTATGTTGAAATTCCCCTAGAATAGTCACATGGTTTTTTTGCTTCACTGTTGAAATGAAGCATGGTTTAATCTTTCAGTAACATTCAGAGGAAACACATATTTTCAGCACAAAACTGGCCTAATGCACCTCTTACATGCATGGAAGAAAAATCTACTTACAGATTTCAGGCCTATCATATAAAACACAGTGAAACATTTTGACTTCAATGAAAATGCATTGAAATGCAATTTTAAATTAAGCATAAAGATGTATATAAGAAATCTCCTAAACAGTATGATCCAGTATTTTCATGGGCACATATTCATGATAGACTTAGCAAAGGCCTGTGACATGACAGCTGATTAAGCCGCCAGTTCTTTACTACAGTCTCAGGTGTCCCAAAGAACTGTAAGGTACTTCACAAGCTACTAAAATTCAAAAACCTAATGAAATGTACTTGCCCATCAATACATGAGGCAGTGAGTGCCCATGCACAGGCACAACTCTTATTCCAAGGCTTACAATGGTGTGCACAATGTCAAAAGGCTTTAATTTTGATTTCCCTGCCACAATTATTTTTTCCTCATAATTAACCAGCTGGATATTTAAACATTTAGCCTGATTTGTTCTGTGGCACAGAACCAGATTCAGCACAGATTTGATTGAAAAATTACTTCTCTAGTTACCCATCTGGATAACAATAGTGTAAACCACCAGAAAAATATGGATCAATACTATAATCAAGTTCATTGCAATGCCCAACCTGATGACAAAATGCATTGATTCAGCAGAAAACATTGACAAAATAAAGCAATTAGTTTAAATCTTGACAAAATAAAGCAATTAGTTTAAATCTTGAAATAAAATTTTCTATGTCTTTCTTCTCATCACTCTCAACAACTCACTTGTGTGTTTTCTGTGGAAAAGTGTCACATTCTTCTAAGTATTTAGGTGCTAAACTTGTTGTGAAAAGAAACCAGAGGGGCTTTGTTCCCTGGTGCTCTTTGCCCCATAACCAAGCATTTACACAGAAAACATCCAGGTAAAACTCTTCCAGTACTCATATTTTGAGAATGCCTGACTGAAAATGTACCCCTGTAAGTCTAATCTGCAGAACCAAAGTTCCACTCTTGTCGGGTCAATATTTGATTTACTAATTATTGTTTTCAACAAAATGTTCACATCAAGATTTTAGAATGGTTTTAGGAAGAAGAACAGGAATCCCAGTGTACTCTGGAATGCTGGTGAGGCATGAAAACACCATTACTAGTGCTCTTAGGTTTATGCAATGCATTTAAACTTATGTTGATAAGAATACACAAATAAATCATAGCTTTGTTTCTTATGAAATTACCTGTTAACAAAGCATAGAATCATGTCATTTTTTACAAAACTTTTTCTTAGTGATCATGGAATCTGAGTCTGTAGCCTTGCAAGAAATGGTCCCAAAGGATTTAACATTTTTTATAAGACAAGGGAAAAAACAAAAAACCAGAGAAGATGCCTTTTGTTACACTGCTATTTAATGCTTTGTCATAGTACTTGTGCATCTTCCAAAAAAAAAGAAAAATAATTATCGTTATTAATAAACAATTTGGAGAGGGTGATGGCAAATTCCACCTCAGTATCTCTTAAGATTTGACCACATACTTTCAGTTCTGCTAGCACTGCCTATCTGTGGTTGTGTTGGAGCAGGGCAGCTTCCATGACACACCTTGCAGTCCTGCCTCTGTCACCAAGCTCCTTTTGGCTCCTGTCTGCCAACTGCATGTAGGTTTGCTCTGCAGAGAGTCAGGGTGCACAGGGCTGGGAAGAGGGTGTGAGTCTGAACACACACTCAGTGCACCTGGAGGCCAGGAAATACTCTGGCTCCAATAGGAGAGAGGGAGATTTTAATCTATTTATACAAAGGCTATAAGGGAACAAAGTAGCATCAAATTAGAAAGAACAGGGAGGCAGAGATGCTAAGAATCAGGGACTGAGTGAAATTCCAAAATGGAATGAGGAATTATGACAATTAGTATCTCCAATTTCTGAGAGATTATAATGTCCTAACGGCAAAGATTTAAAAAGTATTCATGTACAACTTTCCTTGCTGTGATGATGGTTTTGCTGCATAGATCTTGCTGGCTTTAGCAGGAGTTAGGCAACTCTGGGGTGTGGTGCTCTTCGTAGCAGTATTTTACAATCTCTCTTGAAATATGTATAGAAACATAAAGTACTATAGCTTTAGTTATATAAATTTAATGTTAAAAATTAGCAGCTACCCTTCTCCCAAATGCAATGACTGACTGTTCTTTTTTGCCTGCAGACCATGAGACAGACCAGTGTACTCTGATGCTTTGCAAGAATTCCTTGACCACAGATTTTTCTGTAACCACTGCCCTGCCGTAAAATGAGATTGTGCACACCTAGCTCACACCTGAATCACATACAATCTTCTTTGAGTTCTTTAGGCCTTGATGAAAAGACAGACACATATTGCTATACTTCCCACATCTAAAGGACTAATGAGGTTATCTAGGGAGTATTATTAAATGATAACTTTATCATTTATCTGGAAGATAGCATAAAAGCATCACCTTATTTTGCAAGAAACAGGGTAGGGCAGGAGTCTGGCTTGCATTTAAGAACATTATCTCTATTCTCTTGGAAATTTTCTTTTAGTTGGAAATATATTGACTGTGACATGGGAAAAAAGGGGAAAACCTAACAGTTGTGGCATAGTTGCCTTTATTATGAAAAAGAAGTGACTAAGGGAGGTATGACACAGGCCTGTTAAATGATAGATGGTTCAGAGAAAGCATGTGGGCAGTGATTACTCACTATTTCTTACAGTATAAAGCTTCTTCAACACTCACGCTGTAATGAGACTTCAAAATAAACAAAAAGGAGGAAGTTTTGAGGCAACACAGTTTTAATCCATGGTGTTATGAAGACAAAGAACAAAGAATGCCAAAGTAAGAACTTGAATTTCTGTGGGAGACAGGTCAGTCAGTGGCTATTAAAAGGTTTTTCAGGTGCAGTTTTCAGCTTGGGAAGGTGATTAGGAATATGGTTAGGAAGGTGGTTGAATGTTTGAAAGAATTGCTGTTTGTCTCACATTCCTTCCTTAGATCAATGTTAATGGCCATTGTCAAAGAGGGAATAGTGGGGTTGCCTTCATATCCCTTTTTCCTGAATTTTGTGGTTTTCCATAATGTAAGCTGCTCATAACAGTTAAAAACTGTTAATTTTCCATGGCATTTTCTTGGCTTTTGCCATCTGATGGGACTCATTATTGATGCCAGCACCAGAATTCTCATTTTGCCTGTGCACTGGCATTTGTGATGAGCCAGAGGGACTGTCCTGTCAAAGTCACTCTTTCCTTAAGCAGCAGTCAGATACTTGCAGTTCTAAAGGAAGTCGTCTCATAAATTGGGACCTGTGTGAGGAAACCCTGACTCAGATTACAAATGCTCCCCTAAACTGGGATGAAATACCAAATTTTGTGTGGACACCATGATAATTAAAGTTGTGCTATAAACTGAGGTCTTTTTGTCATTGCTTCTAATCCAGGAAGGACTTCAGAATTCCTTCCTGATAGTGAACCACTAGGATAGATACATTTTCTGCAACAATGTTGCTAGAGTGTGTGGTGATTCCTTTGGGGAAGAAAAACAACAGGAGGGGATGGTGTATTTTTCCCATCTTCTAAGGTCAAGTCCATTTCCTGCTTAGCAAACTCTTTAAAAAACGAGCTGAAGTAGTCATTCAATGACTTGGCAGTAGGTAGTAGTAGGTAGTGGGCTTTAGAATGAGCAATGGTAGAAAAACTGAAGGGAAACTTCTTTTTTTTCATTTGTAGGGCTTCTGCTTCCTGCTCCTTAGTTTAGGTACAGTAAATCAAATGTTAACTGACTATGAAAATGTATACTACAAGCTAAATATTGGGTGCAGGATGTACAGAAGATATTTAAGTCATTACTTCCTGGAAGGTCAATTTTTAGTAAGTATACATGCTTAAATGTGAAAGTTAATTCCTCAGCATTATACCTTTTAGTGCACGGCTGACCTTGCTTGAAACTCCAAAAGCAGCTCTGGATAACTTTATTAAGTACACATTCCCCCAGCCTAAAGATTTAACATGAACCCAGAAAATGACAAAGATATGTACTTACATCATTTTTTCATGGCCATTAATCATTAAATGGGTAGAAGTGACCCATTTGCTCCCCAATTTATATACCCTTTTTTTGTATACAAAGTTTTTGCTGCATTTCTGTCACCATTGTATTTCTTCAAGCTTAGGCTTATATTTCCTGATTTCAACAACATGCCAATGAACAGACCAGGGTGGAATTCTATGTGATACTGTGCCTGAGAGTCTGAAGATACATTATATTAGAAATCCATGGGAGAAAATCAATGCTGTGATTGGTAACTATACACTATAGATTAATTAGGCCAGAGGTAAGGGATTAAGCCCAGCACAATTTTTATTCAGTTTGATTGCAAACACAGTTGTAAGCAAACTTCTCTAAGACTGTTAGAAGTTGAAGGTCGTGTTGCACAGCATTGACAAGACTTTTTGTCCACCAGAATTTCAGAGCATCTCTCAGTCTGTCTGTGTAACAAGGTACTGTGATGCTGTAGCCATGTGAATAAACTGCCAGTGTTCCTTGTGCTGCTCTGATGTGGAATGGCCTGCCATTTGTCTGGTGATTTTCTCCAGATTAGCAATTACATTTTAGATTTATAAAAGCCTTATATCATGGCAAATCACTGTCATCAGTGCACAGATTCCCTATTAGGGAACCTTTCCCTGCTGGACTGAGAATTCTACATTATTACTTGTCTGTATGAATCCTATGGTAACTAGAAAAACAGTGCTAACTAAGTAGTACCAAAAGTGACAGAGGGATTGATTTGGTTCTTCCTCAGACTGTAATCAACATAATCCGTCTTGCACCTTGCAGAGAATGTCCTGCTGTCACCTCTTTGCTCAGATGTGGCAAAACTACTTGCAGCATTTAACCCAATGATCAGTAATATTTTTAATTAATTCAGCATAATTTTGAAGTTAGAAGCTTATTTTTAAAAAAATTAAAACCAAAAAAGGGTTTAAATCTTTATCCAACTTGAGTCCATTTGAAGCAATGCTCAGTTGGTAGAGTGGCCAGAGTCATTAGAGTAAGGGAAAACACTTATGGTGGAAGCATGAATGTTCCGATAAAGCAAATAAAATCCCAGCTGCAAACACATGGCAAACCCTTCATTACTGACCTGATCATCTACATTTCATGGAAAACACCAACTGCTACAAATCTAGTTAATGATTATTATGGCTAATTAAAGTGCACAAAGTCATCTATTGTTATAGTCCAACACAATTAGGAGTAACTCTGTATATGTAACATTTTCAATGTCTCACTGAAAATGAAGGCAAGTGCTGTTCTCTGATTCTTGAAATGCAGCTTTCCAGAACTATGTTCTCTACTTAATGTTTTTGATAATGTGGAACAAAGATCTTTGATTTTATGAACTTTATCAGCACATCCCTGTGCAATTTTAGTGCATTGCTCATCCTCCATATAAATTTGAAGCATTTCTATCTTTAAACATCCCACACCTACTGTAACTCCAAAATATCTCCCAATTTACAGAGCTTCTGTAACAATTACTCTCTGCATAGTCTTTTCCAGGTCAAACAGTTCTTTTAAATTAATTAATTAGCTCTGTTTTGGTTAAACAAATTTTTATGACCTAGTCTCAGTTTCCCCTGATTTTTTACATTAGTTGTAATGCTTACCCAGGCATTAAAAAACTATGGTTTTCTTGGGAATCACTCACCTTCGCTGTGGTTTTATATTTGTTAATGCTAGTAACCTCAATTTTCATAGGATGTTTTTTATTTTCTGATTATGTAGTTGACATTTTTTATAAAAGGCTTTCACAAATGAGCTCTGCTGTGAGAGATGGTGATAGAATGATGTTGCGGAAACTACAGGGAGGCTAATGGGGACAAGCATTTAATTAGCAACTAGAAGAAGTTTGAATATTTCAAAATAAGAAAGTTTTGCATGGTTTGCTCCAAACAAAATATATTATTTTGTAAAAAATGCATTATCTAATTGAGGATTAGACTTGTGCTTTTATGGGGAGGTTAGGATTGTCAGTCACGCTGGTGACACATGAAGGCACCACAACATTACTGTGTTGCTCAGTGATGTCTGAGGACAACACAGAGGGTACTGAACAAATTGTACCTGCAGCACAGAAGGTGCCAGAAACCACTGTCAGCTTTACTGAGTGCATAAAACTAGAAATTCTTGAATATATGGGAAAGGAACAGCATAAATAAAGTGTTATTTCCTAGGAGAGAGAGTGGAATATATCAAACAGACTTTGAGTGAGAATGAAACAGTCATACTGTGGAATCTCCCAGGAAAATAAAGCGGATTTAGCTTCCCAAGGTTGTTCCAGTTGGTGTTAAACTCTTATTACAGTACATTGTTTTACCTAGCTCTCTCCACAAGTAAATCAGCACTGTAGCTTCTTGGGATCCAGTCTGACTGGTCTAGAAATACCTGTCTCTTGAGCTCTGCCTTTTTTAATTGGACAATGTACTTGGCAGTCGTCATTTTCATTTACAATAGCTCACTGGGGACCAAGCACCATTAACATCCCTCTGTGATTTGATTCCCAGAGCTTCAGTTTGTCTGTCCGTTTGGTTCCATACACTTTGCAGTCACTTTTGCAGTTTTGTCAGGTGTGGCTCCAGAAGGCACCTCTCCACCCCTTTGCCTTTCCAGTCTCCATCTACTAAGAAGCCTCTGGACTTCAGGATTAATTTTTCCATGCCCCATTAAACACAGTTATTTTATCAGTCTTGCAATGTTTCTATTGAAAGTATGTTTGCAGCTGATGCATAGGGATCTTTTCAGACACTTGCTAATTGTGTTCCTGTAGGTTTTGCTGGTTTGTTTAAGTCCTAATAATAAAGTTCAAATCTTGGGCCATGCAGATAGTGCAGGGCAGCTCAGGACTGCATCAGGACTGTGGGGCTGCAGAGCCTGTGCCCAGCTGGGGTAGGGAGCACAGCTTTCTCCTGGGGCTGTTGCCGGCTGCAGGAACCCTGGCAGGTGTGCCCCTGGCTATCTCTGTGTAAGGCATAAAGGGCACATTCTGCTCCTAATAGAGTGAGAAGATTTTTTATGCTAAGGAAAACACACATTTTGCAACCTTAGGGACTTGTCCAAAGTGAGAGGAAGAGACATAATTTACACATTCATCCACATAATCGTGCAAGCATTTTCTACCTTCATGTACAATAATGGATACAGTAAAATTAAAGCTATTTAATGGCTTCTTTTGTAAGGTACCATCTGCTTCAGTGCAGTATTTAACATTCAGAATTCTATTTATAAACAGGAAGAGGTGTAGACTTCAAAGCTGGATTTGCACATCCCAGCACTGTGGCCACCTCACAAAGCTATATATATATTTAACATGATACAGATCTACAGACCAAGCCTTGTATGTTTAGCTGAAGGAACAGAATGTGAAAGTGAAGGCTTATACACCCTCCTCCCCAAGCTTAAACTAGAATCAATCAGTGGGCGATAATTCTTCTTATCATTCTATTTTCATTAAATAGTCACCAGCATGTGAAATTATATTAAAGAAATAGGAATTGTGTAACTGCTTTGCTATGATATGGATGTATTTATAAATAGACACCACAAAAGAATTCCTATTATATTGATATTGACAGTTTAGCTTTAGTCTTGTCACTAAAAATTGTTCTTTACTGGTCAAAATATAAAATCAGTTGTCCAGGACATGTTTGCATGTATGGCATTTGGGTTTTATCCAGTTTCTGCCTAAACCAAGTAGCTTAAAGAGTGAAGGAACAGTTCAGAGAGATTTGTGGCTATCTGTCTAAGCTAAGCCATGAAGCAAAGCAAACCAAGGTTTGCCTGTTTTCTACAGGAAGGCAAGAGAGGAGGCTCATACTTATCAGCTGAGTAGATTTGGGGTTGTGTTATGTCTTTGCATTCTAAATTTTTCTGTGAAGAAAGGACCTTTAAAGAACACAGTCACGGTGTTTGTAGCTCTACTTTGTGAAACAGCCTGCCAGGCACGTCAACATATTCACTGAAATAATTAGCAATTTCTTTTATTTTTTTTAAAAAATTATTTCTCAGAATCTCCTTTTGGTTTTTTCTAAAATAGATTTGAATTGGGCTAGTCACAGAGATATGAATTTTTGTTTCAGATATGACCCAGGGAAAAACAAGTAACTTATATAGGTTTACAAAAAAAAGTTGAATTCTTTATCAGTATGTTCTCATGGTAGTCAGGAGTCTCATCTGCTAGCAGTTTTGATTTCAACCTCTTTAGCCAGACAGAACTCCTGGATCACTGAAAGAGTGGTAAGCATTGGAGCAGGCTCCTTAGGGAAGTTGTGGATTCAGCCTCCCTGGAAGTGTTCAAAAAATGAGTAAATATTCCATTTGGCAATATGGTTTAGTGGTCATGATGGTATTCAGTCAAAGGTTGGATTTGGTAATCTTGAAGGTCTTTTCCAACCTTAATGGTTCTGTGACCCATTTTAAAAATTTTAGCTGTCTTTTGTTACAAATTCAAATGGGTTGCAGATGGGAAAAAACCCACTTTTTTGATACAGCCACAAATAAACTTAAGATGAAATCTAAGTGCAAACAAATGCAATATGTTTTGTGATAGAGAATATGAGAGTAAAACTGCCTGAATTGTAAATGGATTTATTTTCAGAACTTATGTTTGACATTCTTGGCTGAAAATGAGAAGTAATTTTGACATTCACGTTGTAAAGGTACATTTGCTTCCTGCCATGGTTGGCTTACACTGCCATCAACGTGAACTGCATTTTCCCTCAGGAGGCAACGGACAGTGCAGACCTTCTGCGGCAAACCTCTCTCAGCAGACCTGGGCCTTTATGTAGATTTGGGACAGGAAATAATGTAGAACTGCTTTGCTAAAATATAATATTTTATTGCGTCTTTCATCAAAAACATTACATGGACATTTAATCAAAAGTATCAAGGAAAAGGCGAGGGTGACTATAAACCTACCCATATATATGTTTACTGTGGATGTCATTGGATTGCAAAGCAGAGAAGAACACATCTATGTTCCTAGGAGTTCAAATGCTAAGTAATGATGAATTTAATTGTTAAGATGATGTAATGTCTCCACACTGTGTAAATTCTGTCTGTCCTAACTGAATCATGATATTTGACCAGAAAAACTTTAAGCTGTAAAAGGGATTTCCTTGTAAATAAGATATTTATCTTCAAGACAATTTTGACATGACTAAAGACTATAACGTTGCTAAATGCAATGAAAATCGCCACCAAGCTAGGAAAATAGAAATATCTGAAACACTTCAAATTTATTTCCCATACATTTTACAGCACTGGTTTTTTATTTACTTATCTCCTATTTTATATACCAGAATTGTGCATGTGCATATGTTTACAGGTATGTGCTAACCTGTTCATGAAGAATGAAAGTTATTTATTGCCACCAAGATGATCATAAAGAAGAGATCCCTGCTCAGTGACTCATAGGTCTTATGCTGCAAGGTTTTGAATGCACAGAAGAGATGGGGAGTGTCTCCAAATTCCTCCCATTGAATCAGTGGAAGGGAGAATATTTTTTTACTGCCTTGAAATCTGCTCAGGTTGTTGCAGATCTTAATAGGAAAGACCTTAACATATATTCAATTCCACAGGTGTACTAAGTCTGCAGACAGATTGGCTGAGAAATAAACCTTTCCACAGGTGTGGGGGTTTTTGTATGTCTGGTGATACACATCAGTGAGCCAAGGTAGGTGATTGATTGGATTATTACAAATAATTTCTGAAGTAGATTTGAGTCTGCTGAGTAAGAACTGGGTACAGAAGCTTTTTCTGGAAAATATTCTCCATACTGCACATAAATTTGGGTTAGGGTTAGAAATTACCTTTCATTGAAAAATTAAAAAAAAACCACGAAGAAATATCAATTGCTTTCAGATAAAACGTTCAGCCAAGGAGTGAGAAAGATTCATTGCAACTGAACAACTGTAAATTCAGAACTGATGGAAAGGTTGCTCCTGCAAATATTTAGATGATTGGTTTCAGCAGTGGAAGCTACATTCAGGGTCAGTCTCTCTATCTGGGTACAAAAAAGAATATTTTAAAAGACTTCAAAGCCAAATATATTCAGAGTTATCATATTAAAAGCACAGGAAGTACATCATCAACTCAAGTTTCAGAGAATGAATAAATTTCAAATTACTAAATTTTGGGAGGAATTTTTTTTCTGTAGACATATCTCAGAAATTGACCATTGTGTAATTTTTTTGCCTGTATTAATAGCAAAATTCTAGATTAGATGAACAGTATGTCTTGATTTCTCAAATTGCCCAAAGCTTTGGAGTAGATGGCATGTCTTAATTTTTTTTAAGTACTTGAGAGTCTAGGCTCTAGTGAAATTTTCTAAATTGCTGGAACATCCAATTAATAAAGAAATGGTCAACAATTGAAGGGTTTGTTTTCTGCAATGTTATGCTTCTGGGATGCCTAAAACAAAATTGAAAACTGATGTAAATGACAAAAAATACTACAAATAGTCCACAATTCCTGGTAAAGCTTATGAATTACAATTGTTTGGTCATGGTCCTGTTGTACTTAGATCTAAGCCTAAGATGTACACATGTGTACACTTATCACGAATCATTTTGCTTGATTCAGCTCTTTTCAAATGCTGCATGAAATCCTTTCTCCTCTCAGGAAAAACCTCTGACATCAGTAGACAAGGAATTCACCCACCTCATCAGTGCAGAATTACTACTGAATGTGTAAATTCTAATCTAAAAAAAAAAGTAACTGAGTTAATTTTACTATGACGAGCACTTGATTCATCTCAGCTGCCACAGGCATATACATGCAGGCATAAGTATCACACACAGGTACATGAGATACATGAGAAAGGTTTTGCCCAATTTGTTTGTATACCCAGTTTTTCAAATCTTGGTACTTGATAATGAGGCAGATATTACAAAAGTTGTATAGTTGTAAATAGTGATCAAATCAATTCCACAATGATGACACTTCAATCATCTATACACAGAAAGCATGTATAATTTCTCTCCATCCTCGCTTTTCCTTGCATCCATAGGTATTCTTTTTTTCAAGTTTTGGCACCTGGACAGCTGGTAGTAATTTAAAATGAAAGACTAAGATAGACTCCCATGTACAAAGAGACATTGAGTAAAGATCTGAATGTGAAACACAAGTGGAACAATGATAATCCTGGCCATCTAAAATTTCTTGCTTTAAAATGAAACCACTTGTTAATTCAGTCTGACATAATAGGCCAAATTTTGCCTTTCTTATTTATCCTATATATGTGGAATGTGAAGTTTGAGTAGCAATGAATGTAGAAAGGATAAATCCTAGGTGAGATACTGTGCAGTCTCTACCCAAAAAATATTATTATGGGGCTTCTATGGAATAACAGGGATTTATGAATGCTCAGTAGTTGTATTTCTAAACTTAATAATATGTTTAGAGACCATATTCTTAAATATTCAATTAGAATTTTTAAGAATCATATTAATTGTTAAAAATGCGTCATTGGGACAATATTATTTGCTTTACCCTGTAGTACATCCAGGTCTTGCTCATGATTTCTTTCATCACTTGACAGTCACTATCCTGGGAGTAGACTGTAGCAGGTTCACATTTGCTCTCTACAACTCCCTGACAGAAGGCTGTAGCCAGGTGGGGGTCAGCATCTTCTCCCAGGTGACAGGGTGAGAGGAAGTGGCCTCAAGCTCCACCAGGTTGGACATCAAGAATAGTTTTTTCACTGCTTTAAGTGGTCAGGCATTGGAACAGGCTGCGTGGGGAAGTGGTGGAGTCACCACCTCTGGAAGTATTGAAGAGACAATTGGACAAGGAACTTTGTTCTGTGGTTTAGTTGGGATGGTTCTATGATTTAGTTTGGTCAGAGGTTGGACTTCACAATTTTGGATTTATTTTCCAACCTTAATAGTTCAATGGTTAGTTTAGTTTTATAGCTGCACGCTCTTTGATTTACAAGTGGTGAATCTCCATTGAAACCTCCTGATTGCTAAATTTATAATACCATCTGATCCTGACAATTATTTTTGCTAACACTGGCCCTCAAAACCAGTCAGCCTCCCCTGTCCTACCCTTTCTGGCTGCCAAGTCCTCATTTTTCACTAAATGTTGACAAAACACTGGTGCTACTGAGTGTCTATTTAATTTTTGACTGATTTTCCTGCTGCATGAGATCACTGGCAACTGCTAGAACACATTCTTGCTTTCCCAAACTTTGTGTTTATTTCCCTGAAGATCTTGCCATCTGCTGTGCTCAGCTGCCCAAATAAGTAAAATTTTCCATGTCTTATTTTTTTTTTCCTGAAAATACTGTCTGTTCTCTCTATATTTCCAGTTTTCATCAGGTTCTTTATAATCAGTTCACCTCTAAATAACACGTATCATAAGAGGCCATGTTACCAAAACCAGGAATATTGATTTTGGCAGCAAGACAGAGGTTACTGAAGCAACATTCAGTAAGTGGCATTCCAGATATTATCTAGAGGTCAGCCAACAGAACTGTGGACTAGAGATTCATATATGATGAATCTTCAGGTAGTGTCTATTTCTTTTGCCTTACTTAGCATTTACACCTCATTTATTTTGACTTGCTTACTGTTGCCAACCCTGAGTGCTCAAAATCATGAAATTGGCTTGAAAATGATAATGCTTTAACCAATAATACATTCAGAAATTCTTAACCCAGAGTGCATATACTTTCAAGCATTCTGCTATAGCTAGCAGGAAATGCGCTTTCTTGGGGGCAGGGCAGAAGTGACTGGAGATATTCACACAAAATATTGTGACCCCCTCTGAGCTGAGGGAACACAAAATATCTCACTTTTGAGAACTCCTTCATGCTGGCTGAGTGGCTGAGTTACTCTTGATTTATACTACCATAAGTAAATCAGAATACTGCATAAATAAGTTATAAAATGTGTGCAACAAAAACCCCACATTTTTTCACCCGTTGGAACTTATATGATCACTGCCCCTTCCTACTGGTTCCATATTATTTTTTTACTTTAAGAATCAAGTAAGTAAAAGCTTTTGCAGATGGAAAGGCACATGGTGCAATTACGTAGAGAACTGAGGCAGTGAAGACATCCGTGCTGCCAGACTGGTTAGCTCTCATGATAACCTGTTTATGCCCATCATCTCTATTGCTTAATGACATCACAAGATTAGTCTGAGCATACCTTGGGTCAGTCTGAGCCACACTTGAAGTCTTTGCACTATCAAAATGGGAACTGGCTGTGATTGAATGAAAGTACTCTGTGCCTTTGCTTTGACATGTGTTCAGAAATAGAAATATGGCAAGGCAGGAGAAACAAACAAACAAACAAACAAGCAATCACCTCAGATTCTGAATATTTTACAGTCAACTTTGAAAACTAGAACTGGGACGCAAAGCAGGCATTTCTTACGAATTTTAACTCTAAATCTATTTTGTCTATAGCTTCACCAAGCAAGATTTTCATTTGTATACCCAGGTCCTCATGTATTTTTCTCTCTTTGGTGATTTCTAGTGGGATGAGGGTGGGAGGTTAAGGGAAAGAGCAGCAAGAAAAATGAATGAGTTTTACTCCATGCAGATCCTGGGGACTCCCATAAAATCTAAAAAAGAAACAGTGGAGGAGGATGTGGCTGGCTGCTGAAATGCTCTGTGGGCTACATCCTGTCTGTGGCTATGACAGGACTTGCACACCTTTTTGGTTTGTGTGTGTGTGCTGGGTGCTGAGATGATGCTGGCCACAGCAGCGTGTGCAGCTCATACAAAGGCTGTGCCTTGGCACTGCACCCTCCTGTCCATGTGCATATGCTGAGCATGTCTGGTTGGGAATCATCTGCTTTATACAAATGGAAAGCTTTCATGAACCAGCATGATGTGGCAAGGATGAACTTTCCGAGGTAAAGGCTTTTCCTCCAAAACAATCTTGAATTTTCGTCTTAAAGTGCAGCGTTTTTCTCCAGCTCTGTAAAACTTTTCTGAAATGTCTTTATATCATTTTGCGTAGTTCAGCAGAGTGCAAAATAACCTCTTGGTGTTTGCTTTAGTTCTGTCATATTCTGTTTACAAATTCAAAAGGACCTAACATAAATAGCTGTCAACACTTACATATTACTGTGATTCACTGACTTCACTACGAGAATTTTCGTATAGCAGCAGAAAGAGCATCAGTATAAAAATCTTATCTTGAAAGCCACTGCAGTTGTTCATCTCTCTTTCAGTGAGTGTGTGCACAGTGAATCTAATTATACTACTTGAGATATAATTACACAGCTGCCAGAACAGGGCATCAAAATGGTACCTCAGCAGTACTGTGTGGGCTTGAACAACTGAGAGTGAAGGGCTTTCTTTTTCCTGTATTGCTAAAATACATATTGCTTTGATCATCTAGATTTAAAAACTCATATAAAAGGGAGACAAGAGAGAAAAATAAATCAGTAAAATCAAAGGATGTATGTCTCTTCTTCTGTAACTTTCGTTTATTGATAGGTCAATATTTCCTAAAATCCTGCTGAATTTTTTGGTGGGGATATCAGTTCTGACCAAATCCTACCCTGCAGTTTTCAGGATGGAGGAGTTTTTTTAAGGATCTCTAAAGAAAAACCATCTTTAAGGAAAGATGGAGTATGTTGTTTGTTGCAGCTATTTAATATCTAGCCAAAGACTAAGAAATCTTGCAGCACTGATAGCTTGCTGCCTATCTGTGGCCCTGTGGCCTGTGACATTTCAAACCTTTCATGTGGAAAGACATCAGCACGCAGCAAACATCACAGGCTGGGATTTAAATCATGACTGCTGTGCCATGGGAAAGGAGAAGCAGAGAGACTTGTTGAGCCGCTCTTACATAACCATGTGGTGGACAAATATGCATCTGGCATGTATTACATTTTGAAAAATCACTGAGCTCCAGGACTCTCAATTCTCAAAATTAAAACTGTAGAAACACTAGAGCAGACTTTGTATTGCAAAATGATGAACAATTATCTCAGTGCTACAGGAGGACTGCGCAAGTGAGGACTGGTGATGTCACCAGCTAGTTCCGTTTTGTCTTACTGTCTGGAGATGCAATTCTGGGGACCTCAGTTTGACATCTCACCTAAGAGGTCAGAGATCACCATGGTACCTTCCTTCTGTGGTGGCCCAGAGCTCTCTGAATTGCACAAGGACTGTTCCTGGCAGTAAAAATATACTGAGAGACATATTTAGCTCTTGTCAAAGATTGTGGAGCTTCACTGAAATAAATAGAGTGATTGAGGAGTAAGGTAAAACCACTAACTTTAATGGCTGGAATGCTTCCTTCCTTTTTTTTTTTTTTTCATAATAAAATTGTAAACAAGCTGAAGTTTAGGGCAAAGTTCTGGCTAAAATATTCCATCTAGCTAGTCTGATCAGTGAAATTCATCTGACAAAAGAAGGACAATATTCAAATGAATAGTTGAATAAAGTTAAGCAAAGTCATGATGGACTATGACCAATAGCTTGTACTAGTGTTAATAGAAAGATGTCCCAAGTGTCAATGTCATGAAGCAGCCAAGAAAGAGACTTTGTCACTGAACTTCTAAGAAAAAGTGCTGTGCTTTTATGCATGGCATCTTTTACTTGCCTATAGATATTCAGTGCAGAGTATTTAGGAAAAAAAGTCTCACATAGTCAGCAGGCTGAGTTGATAAATTTTCTGGCATAAAATGCCATAAAAAACTTTCTGAATTAATTGGAGGTGGCAGGGCATTCAGCATTCAAGTATGATTCCTAGGAATGAGGAGCTGCCATGGATTCTAGCTCTTTGGATAAAAGCCAAACTTTTATGCAAACCAACAAGGCATGAGCTGTGCAAACTGCTTCACTGCATTCCTACTGCCTGGTCTTGGTGACCAGTGCTCCAGGAGAAATCTCCATCAGTGGGGGCTGAAATTTCTTTCTGGCAATGGCTGATGAGAGCAAAGTAGAGGTTTTCTCTTTATGCTCTGGGACAAGGATTTTGCTTGCATGGCACTAAGATAGATGCAACTGTAATTATACTCAGGTTTACTGCGGATTATACAAATTAAATGATGAAGACACATACGTGTCTCAGAAGAAACACAGACTATGTTGCTTGGGAGTCTCAACAGCTTGCTGTTGGTCAATGCAGGGTTAAGCAGTGCCTTCCTGATACCCTTTCATTCTCTAGCTGTAGCTGGTCGTTGTGTTATTTTTACTGGAATACAGTACTTCCTTTTCAGGCTATTAGAAAGAAGTGATTTTAAAAAATGAATACATAAACAAAAAAGTGCAAATGCGGGTTTCACATTTAATTGGCATTTTGGTTTGGTTCTGCTTGAAACCACACTTTCTTCCTCTTGCATACATTCTGTCCTACCTGACTAGTGCAACCACAGAGAGCTAACTCTATATTTGAGTGCTTGACATTCTCAGCAAAAGTGAATTCATAAATTGTGTGCATTACCAGTATTTATGCAAATTGGATTTTACACTTGGATGTGTTCCTGAGTGTATTTCCTAATCAGTAAAGCCCTTGGGACTATCTAGTCCAACCTGCTTCATAGTAGGGCAAATATCTACACTGAGATCAGTATCTTGCACTGAAGCAGACAACATCTTTTTATAGACACCCTAACATGATTTAAAAGCTCCAAGTGTCCAGCATATTCCAGGGCAAACAATCCCACTGGTTAATTATTCACAGTGTTAAAAATGTGTGTCTTGTTTCCAGTGTGAATTTTGCTGAGTTCAGCTTCCAAGATCTGCATCTTTAAATGTGAAACTTCTTGTTTATTTCTTACATAGCTTGTCTGCACAAGGAAAGGAAATGATTCTCTGCAATTGGCAAGTAGGATGGACAGAAGGGTACTAGTATTCTTTCTTTTTCTTCGTCCATTTGGAAAATCAGCACACTCTCAGGAGAAATTCAGTGTAATGTTTTCAGCATTACTTCATACAAGCATTCCTATATACTTTTCATAGAATGGGAATATTATATATTAATGATATGCAGAATATGAAGAACTTCGAGGTGAAAGGCCAGAGTCTCCTCCTAGTACGTCAGCAGTTTCTTCTTTTTCAGTTTTGTGCTAGTATTTATTTCATTGGCTTCCCTGATTAACTTCATCCATTCTTTCTGGATTGTCTCGCCACCACCAATCTTCTGATTATTGCCAAGGCTTAGTAGTTTCTGGAGTGATATTATACAGCTTGTCTGGGAAATCTCAATGCAGATGGAAGCTGGCTGCTATGTGTGTTACTGTTGGCAGTGACTGTATATTTAGAGCAGTATTAGCAATTTTTTTAAATAGGAAAAACGCAGATTTACTAAGCTCATCTCTGTGAGTGACATAGTCAGAGTTTACCCTGATTTATTTTGGTAGATAGTTCAAAGACAGTGGCCAGAGAAAACTTGAGGACATACAAAGTACACACACTGATTGGGGGAAATTTGTGACCATTTAAAATAATGGAGTTTAAAATTGAGGATCGCCAGAATACTTTGGAAAGTGCTTCTGGACACTGTGAGAGTATATACTGGGTGTCTGTGAAATGGTTCCTTCCTGCAAAAAAATCACTGAAAAATGTCACAGCAGTGTCTTAATCATCCCTCCCTACCACTGCCCACCATGGGCTACAACAGAACTAACAAGATGAAGGGAAAAAGAATAGGGAGGAGGGGAGGGAAGGCAGGAACAGCTGCTTTAATGCAAAGGTTTTTCTAGAAGAATGTGTATGGCTACTGCAAGGTACAATCTACCTCCTCAAAAGGAAGCATGCTGTTATAAAACCTTTCTGAAATACTGTCCCAGGCACTTCCAAAGTGAGGGAGGAGGGGGAATAAAAAAATCCAAACTAAAAAAAGAGAAAAGAAGGGAACACAAAAGAGGAAAATTTTGAGGACACAGAAATGGAAGGAGGTGAACCAACCATTCCCCAATGCACATTCTCCATCTGAGCACATGAATATGCAAGTGAATATCTGAACAAACATTATCACTGACACAGATTCCCTTCCACAGCATATTTGTGTTGCCATGCATATGAATAATTGCATTAGTAAGGCAGAAGGTCTGGTTCCCATATTTTACATGCATCTGTATTTTATCTGTGGCTATGATTTGCACTCTAATTATATGGTGTTGGAAGCATCCATTTGTCTTGTTTCTTTCCAGTGAACAACACTTTTTTTCCCAGCTGACCCAATGACTGAAAAAAATTGAAGCAAGAATAAAAAATAACAGCTCAAGCCAAGTCTGGACAGGAAGAAGGCTAAAGAAAAGCATTTTAGTGAAGAGACTGAGTTCAGGTCATCTGCCATCTGCTAGACCTCATTTAATTGTTTATCTGCATGGCAGCAATAACTTTCCTCTGTCTCATATCCCTTCTCTTTCTCTTCCTGTAAGTTCCACGACTAAAATAGGTAGATTCAGAGATGAAATGATATGACACTCTTTTCCAGCTGAGGGGAACACGGCACAAGCACACGGTTCTAGCACTCTCTGTGACTTTTGTGTTTGGCATGAGTCATGGTGCCAGAGCTGCTCCCAGCCTTCAAGTATCCAGGGACCAATGTACTGTAACAGGATCCAGATCCTTCACTGGTATAGTTGTCATCAGCCCTCTCCCAGCTGATATATTTAAGTGGAAAACTCTTGAGAATCTGGCAGAGGATGCATGTCCTGGGCTAGTCAATTTTGCAAGTCTCACCAATCCCACTCCGAGGTCAGGATAAGCACTTGTCAAATTTTTAACTCAGAGCAAACCCATTTTTGAGGATATTAGATTAATTCACTACTGAGCAGAAGGCCAGCACTATAGTACTTAAATGTCATTTATGCCTTATCTGAAGATTTTAATGGGACTTATTTGGTATATGATCTTGGCCTGGCCTTGGCACAAGGGTTATTTTCACCCGAAATGAACTACTGAGAGGATGACAACATCCTTTGGAAGACAACCAGCAAGAAGTCATTACTCTTGGGATAGCTGCGAACTCCAGGAGAGTTAGAGAAATATTTCCTTCTTAGGCAGAAAGCAGTGTCATATAAAGGAACGAACACAAGTGCTGGGTTTATTGGCAAAGCTAAGACAACAAGAGTAACTGAAAAGTGTTTGCTTCCACTCAATAAGAAACATCCTAATAGTTTTGACTAGTGTTAAAGTTTGCACCTTGCCTTAAGTTTAAATTATTTTCACAAACCATTAAAGTCAAGACGATGAAATTGTCCCATCCTGTAGAGCACATCTATTTACAGAATGGGTGTGTTCTGTACCAATAAGAATCATAGAATCATTTAGGTTGTAAAAGACCTTTAAGGTCACCAAATGCAACTGGTAACCCAGCACCATCAAGTCCATCACTAAACCACGTCCCTAATGCCCCATTTACAATCCTTCTAAATTCTTCCAAGGATAGTGATTCCATTGCTTCTCTGGGCAGCTTGTTCCAATATTTTACAACTCCAGCTCTTCACCTTGTTGACCCTCATAAAACTGGCCTCAGCCATTGATCCAACTTGTCCACATCCCTCTGCAGAGGCTTCCTACCTCTAGCAGATCAACACTCTCACCATCATTAAGCTCTAGGCAATGTAACCACTCTCTAACACACAGGGCTATCCCACCACCTCTCCTTCTTGCCTATCCTTACACCCACTGTAGTGTCCATTACAACACTCCAGCTGTGTGAATCAATCCACACTGTTGCCATTATGGCAACTTATGGCATACTTTTTCTGCTGCACCTTGGTTTCCAGCTCCTCCTTTTGATTACCAATGCCACGTACACTGCTGTAGATGGACTCTAGCTGAGCTATTGATCCTGCCACCTTTTAAGGGATGAAGCCTTAATTCCTACATGATTGTTCCCAGGCACTTCCGTTATTTCTAGCAAATCAGTAACCCTCATGTCTCTGCTGCAAAGGATAGTTTAAAAGGAAAATTTATTATCTGAGTATTTTATAACTGTGTTCTCCAGTCCTGTGCATTCAATTGTCATCATCTAGAGCCAAAACAGCCTCTAGGCACCACTTTTTTAGTAATTCAGAAGATTTATGCATCTCTTGCTGTGCTGAATGCCATTCTTTGAGTAAGCACAGAGCGCTGAAACTTTCTTTTAGGAAGTGATGGAGGAGGAGGAAAGATTAAAGGGGCTCATATGCTTCTTAGATAAAATTTGAGGAGCTGATGAAAAGCAATTTGATTAAAATACGATTGAAAGGATGTTCTGTGGCATGCCCAGATGTTTTATAGCCTGATGTTTTTCCATGACGCAGGTGCATGGGGGAGAAGGGGAGAGATTGGTTATCAATATTTCTGTGGGGGTTTTTTTGGTTTTGGTTTTTTGTTTTGTTTTGTGTTTGTTTTGGGCTTTTAAAAGAGATTTATGCCTAATCTTGCAAGCTGCCCTGCAGAAAAGTCTCATGGGACTAGTAGGGCAGTGCTATAGTGACAGAATCCCTTTCCTGCAGTTGGTTAAGACAGCAGCACTGAATTTGTGTCCCTGGTTGAGAACGTTTGTAATCAATTAGAAGTCTGGTTTCTCTTACATTAGGACTGCTCTACATCACCCTGGGAATATAAAATACATTTTAAGTGAGTGTAAGTGTAACTTATAACCATTAAAAAGCAGCCTTGCATTGTACAGCAGTTTAAAGCCTTGGGGTAAGTGAGAATCTGGATTTCCAATGCGTACATTATGGTCAGTATGAAAATTAATTGAAGATTTTTATATTTTGTAGTGATACCACTAAGCCAACCTAAGTTATTTACATCTAATTCAATATTGCAGTTATACTAATTAGAGCTCCTTAAACTGCATGATAATCTCTAGTTTTCAGTATTTTGCATTGAAAAATTTGGGAGTTTTGCAATCATGCATTCAGAGATCAGATTGTTCTGTCCTTTTTTATCCATTCTAAAGTTCCTTAGAAAAGACATAGTGCAGGAGGTCAGCTTGGAAAACACTTTCTAGTCCATTGTTCCTTTTCATATTCACTTTGCTTCTTTAAATAATACATCACAAGACACTTAACATTCTGAGAGTTTTGGCAACTAAATCAAAGTTTTCAGTGTTTGTTCCTTGAGTATCAACTTATTGTGATTAATTATCTCACTCTCAGCACCAGTTATGGTCTGTTACCACTGAGCCCTCGGCTGGCACTGATGGCACTTGAATAAATCATTTACTCCAGGATGTATTCCATGCATGTTACCTTTAAAGTGGCAGGGATTTACTCTATACTGTTTTCAGGCCATAAAGGCAGAAAACTGAATAATAAATCATGGCATCTCTATGAAAACAAATAAGGCTTACTCTTGCAAAAGTAATTACACACATTCCTCTTTGTTCTTGTGTCCCTGTCATCAGCATTACTCCTGAAAAAGGAGTCAGAAAAGCATCCTGGGTATTAAACACCCTGTGTACCACGTCTTATTTCAGGATCTGTTCAGCTGCTTCTGTCACTAGCAGTTTTCAATAACACAGCAGAGATAATCAGCTATATACGGATACTTATAATACAAAATTAATATATATGCTATTTTGCTGCTCCCATTTCCTTCAATATTGTTTCTTTCTCTCAACAGGCATTGGTTTGTCATGATGTTTGCTACTGCAAGAACATCTTTAAATGCAGTTGAGCTTTCCTTCTCTTTCTCTCTTGATTTATATTTTCAGGAAGATTTTAATATTCACTGATAACATCCTAAAGCTCCTTGTAAAATCTGTATTCTGTAGACTCCCATTAAAAGCGATATCTAATTAACAACCAAAGCCTGCAGGATGAACTCCCTGGGAGCAAATGACTAATTCTTGATAGCAGGACTGTGTTTTTAAGCTGTTGCCAACATCTTGAGAACAGTTCGATGCTGGAAGCTGCTCCCAAGGGTCCTTTCTTTCAGTTTCTCAACGTGTTGGCATAGGCAGAGGCTCGGGGATGGGCACACCAGTAGGGGGAGATGAGGGGATGTCTTTCCACTTCTGGGAACCTTGACACTGTTGCCTGCCTTCAGATACAGTTTTTTGTGTTTTCTACAGTAACATATTTTCACTGCACAAACTTGCAGTGCTTAATTAAAGCAATAATTTTAAACACATTTAGGCAAATCAGTGCAGTGTTCTACTGGATACATAAATTGAGTCAAACCTGCTGCTTGTACCAGTAAATTTATAGGGACAAGCTACACCTGCAGATCAAGTTTTAAGTCAATGAATGTTTAACCACACTGTTGGGCTTTGCTGGGCTACTGGCCCTGCAGCTGGATGCAATAGGGCAACTGGGACTGTGGCCCAGCTGCGCAGGAGCTGAAGTTTGGCTAATTTCCTCTAATAGCAGATGTGTCAGGCAACTCCACCAGTTGTTCTTGGCAACCTGCAATGCCATTTGGCTGTAGTTTTGCGTCTGACTCCTTTGCCTTTCATTCTTGTTTGCTTAGTCTTGATTCCTGGTTCCTGCTTCCTTTGTGTTATGCTTCTGTACCTCACCTTGTCCCAGTCCTGACTTGACTTAAAATAAGCACTCTGGTTTTCAAACACCTGGCTCTGTAACTTTCTGACTATGCTTTTCACTTTGAGATGATTCTTTCCATCTCTGGTGTTTTGATTTATTCTTATGCTGGCTTCACTCCTATCCAAACTCAATTCTTATCTGTTCTTCACCTTCGGTCTGATGAAAGTGTGTGCCTCTTAGGAAATCTGAAACAACAGCGAAGGAAACTTGTGTTAGGCTGCTTCTCAGCACAATTGGAATGGGCACAGATATGGAAGTTCTTTGCATGATTTCTCTTGAGTCTGCATGCTGTGAGGGATTACAGGCACGACTTGTGGATCAGTTTTGCACCAGAGGCTTAATCTGAATGCAAATATTAATTTGCAGCCTTAGATGACCACAGTTAGGCTTCTTTTATATTGAAATCTGTTGTAAGCAGGCCAGTTTTGGCATGGGCAATTTCCAGGGCTCAAGGTTATTTTCTCTCACTTGTGTTCTTCTCTTTTACTATTTGTTAACTTTTCAAATGTCACTCAAGCTCTATATAACTGTTCGTGGCACCAATGTTACTGTTTTCCATGTTGATTTAGTATCTTGGAATTTGTAGCTAACCTTTCTCTCTTCTGTATTCCAGATGTCATTGCTTGCATTTTATTGCAACACAATTCATTTTGGTATCACCCGTTCCATGACTCTCTATAGAATTATCTATTTAGCTTTGCTTTCTAAACCAGCCACAGTATCATTAACAGTGTGTATAAATTCTGCTAAAAGCTTCAGGACCAAATCCAGAACCTGCATAATTAGCCAAGCCAAATGCTCAACAGATGTATACTGGGAAAAACAGGCAAAGCTCCAGAGAGTCTGATGATCAACAGGTTCAGAGCCCACAGTGGATACTTAAAGACCATGTGTGAAGAAAGGAGAGGATACATTTAGTGATGGGTTATGCGACTGTGTTTTGCCATCTAAACTTTCCATCTCCTTGCAAACATAACCAGAAAGCATTTCATGATACAAAGAGTTTACTTGCTACAAGCCCTATCTTCTTCTTGTGTACTGAGGTAGGAAAATTACTGTCAAAACAATCCTCAGACAGTGCCCCTTGATGGTGATCTAAATACTGTGTGGTCCCTTGTATAGGCTCTCTACACTGGGATGAATTTCTTCTCTCGGATATGATGGAACCAAATGACATATGGAGTACTGATAAATTATATTCCCTATCCAAGGCTAGTATATGGCACTTGGTATCAAATTTGTTTAACTATAGATGAATCTAGGTATTTTGAAAGTTTTAGGTGCTTTTTGCCATTGTTGTGACTATGAGCTGTAATATAACTTTGAGTTCACTATGGAGCATCACCTCAAGACACACTATCAACATTGACTAGTATGTAGTGGTTTCAATCTTGCAGACAATGATGCTATAGAGGCTATGGCCTATGATTTTCAACACAGAGGTTGAGAATCCCCAGTATTTTTACTTTGGAGGGAAGTAAAACAAAACAATTGCAAATCTCTCTTAAAAGAAAAATCAGGAAAATCATTAGTTAAGGCAGCACCAACATCCAGATTAACCTTGTTCCATCATAGTACTTAAGGGCCCTCGCTTCCAAGATACTTCACTTCCAAGATACTGTCAAACTTACATTTATTACATGTCAAGCCAGAACTTCCAGTAGCTAGATAGACTCCATGTAGCTAGAACAGTCTATTCTCTAACAATAATGATTAAAATTTTAAACACTATCTCTTGAAATCAGTACTTTAAAACAGTATCTTAATTGGTTGAGTCAGTGGGCAAAATATCGCTACATGTCTATAAAATAATCCTCACCTTGCTGCTGAAATAGAATCAAGACAACTTGATTGCTAATTTTTCATGGGATCTATGATACAGTTTGAAAATCCTCAGTCTACGTGTCTGGATTAAAATTGCTGGCTTCTAATTGTATGGGCATTTATTCCTCCTTCCACTTCAGCTGGATGGAAGAGCTGTTGTATGCTTAAAAGAATTGTCATGTATCAGCAAAAATGGAAAATAATTTTTCATCTGAAGCAGAGAGTATTCCAGACTTAAAAACAAAACAAAACAAAACAAAAAAACCAAAACAACAACAACAACAACAACAACAACAACAAAAAAACAACCAAAAAAACCTCCCCCACTAGCTCTCACAGAGCTTGTCCTCAAAATCAGTAATCAGGAGTGACTGCTCTTTGGAAGATCAGCGCTTCCAATGTATCGTGCTGGGCTTCTATTCTACTAGGGGATGAAATGACCAACAATGCTACTAGGGATTAGTGATGCAAGAAAGAGGTCAAGTGTGTTAGAATTTTCCCAGAATCCACTGAGTGTGCTGTTTTCATTCAAAATGTGATCTTCTTATTCTTCTCCTGCTGTTAAATGAGAAAAAGGAATCTAATAGGAGTCAGATCCCATGAAAAAGAAATCCTTCTCTGACCAAGGAATGTGAGAAAAACCTGAAGGACTGCCTGTGTGGATGGATTTGAAGGACAGATTTATGTCACAAGCCATGCCTATACAACCTTTACTACTAACACAAATCTCTAACAAACAAAAAGAAACAGTATCTCTAGTTTGTTACCATCATCAGGGAACAAAGATATTCGGTGATTACTCTCTCTCTTCCTTTCCCTCCATCACAGCAAGGATAAGGATTTTGCTACTGAAACAAGTTATGGAGTTAAGATTTCACCAGACCATGACAGAGTAGTTATGAGGGCTTACACCTGTGATCTGTGTAAGCTGTATCACACCTTGCAGAAGTGGCATGATATTTGGCTGTGGTACTGACCCTTGTCTTATGAAAACTCTTCTAAACACTGCTAAAGAAGAGATGACCTGAAATGGGGATTCTGCCTTGGAAAGGAAGGCTAAACACATGCAACAGATGAATAATCAAGACCCACCACGAGATAAAATGAAAGAGCTTTATGTAGCCTGGATAGCATATTATAATTGAAAACTAGGAGGAGAGAAAAATTGTTAAAGAAAAGAATTCCTATACAGCCTTCAGAATTAATACAGTCATGCTGGAGTTGTGACACTGGATGTCCTTATATAAGCAGCAGCAACAATGACACTTTCTTGTTAAAAAATCAGAGCTGAAGTCTTGTCCTGTGATTAATGGGGGAGCTAATGTAAACTCGAGAGACCCAGCATCTCTGTTATCCAGCCTATGAAGACAAGTCCAGATGACTCATGCAAGCAGCCTGCAGTCACAGAGGAACAGATCCAAACTGGTCCTCCACACCTCATGAAGCTGGGGCCCACAATGTGTAGGCAATACTGCCCATGCTGCATTCCTCACATGCTGCTTCTCCTTCCCTGTGCAAGCACTAAGTGCTGCTGGGCAGTGTTTCCTGGCAGTGGGGATGAAGATGTAGGGGTTTTTCCTGTCCAGATTCTTCTGTGCAATTCAGATTTCATGAAGTATGCCTACCATATGGGGAGATGTCTGCTTACTTGTCATGGGCTTCAGGATTTTTCTGGGCATATATAAGACACCCTCGCTTGAGCCCTAGCTCTGTTTCACATTCTCTTGTTGCCATTGCAATAGGAATCTCAGATGGCAACTTTATTACCCAGCTAGTCTGAGCTCCTGGGACAAGTGGATGGTCACAGCACATGGAGCTAGCCACAGTTGTTGGAACAAGCTGAGAACTCATGCTGTTCTACTAAATGTCAGTCACATACAATGTCTTCCCATGCTCAGAGAAAATACCACAAGGACAGCCAAAAAAATGTCCCCTAAAAATGTCAGGCAAATCAAAGCAGAGTATGTGTCACAAGTGCCATCTTATATTCTTTGTGACTTTCTAAAACAACAGTATCTGCTAGGCAAGCAACTTGTACATCATCCCAGAGGGAAATGGGAAGCTGGCTTAGGTGTCTGTTGATTCTTGGCTAATCTACACAGAACTTATTCAACAGCAATTCTGTAAACATCCCTCTTCTAGAACAGGTGTGCCCTATTTTCCTCTTTAATTAAAACTCACAGTGTTAAACTAAACCGGAACAGCTCAGCCTTATTCTGGAAATTAGTCATGAAATTAGTCAGGAATAGCTCCTCCTGAACAACATGTATAAACAAGCCCATAACAATATTTATGTTGTCTGGAATGGTGGAGGACACCTTCACGGATGTAAATTACTTTCCAAACCTCTAAGAAACCTGAAGCAAGAGTTGCTGTCTTCCAGCTGGGGGCGGCGAACACTTCTAACCCATGTTTGGCCATTCCGTCTGTCCTTGCAGGTCCACTTGAGGGGACGGTGGTGCTACGGCATTGAGGCCGAGCCACCCACGCCCCAAGCTGGCGTGTGCCAGGTGCGCTGGGCAAGACGCACAGCTAAGGGCGATGGATGTATTTTTCCTTTATCCGAGGGGATGGATCAGCCATCCCCCGGCTCAAGGATGCTATTTAAGAAGATTCCTCGTTCGTGCAGACCAGCCCCTGCTGCGTGCGTGCCAGTACCTGCGTCTCACCTCTCCGGGCACCCCGCGAGGCAGGCGCTTGGAGCGGCCGGCGCTCCGCACCCGCGCGGGGTGGCGGGGCACGCAGGCGCGGCCGCCGGGTGCGGCTCCCGGTGCGCAGCCGGTGCGGGGGGGGCGCGGGGGGCGGCCCGGGGGGGTGTCCGGGCAGCAGCTGCAGCTCCGCCGTGTTCTGCCGCTGCCCCCCAAAAACCGCGCGGCGCCCCGGGGCCCCCCC